>JBCEWC010006691.1:0-22617 GCA_038996855.1 Solanum aculeatissimum | reverse complement strand
GGAAAGGGAAAGAAAAAAGTGGGGTTTTTTTTTTTTTTCCCCCCCCCCCCCCCCCCCACATTTCTCACTTTTTTTATTACGTATTTTGTTTCTTTTCCTTATTTCTTTGTTTTCCCTTGTGTTTTTTTCTTCTTCTATTTTTTTTCTTTTTTTCCTTATATTTATTTTTTTAATTATGAAACTATAAACAATATTATTTTATACATTTTGTATTTCTTTTAAATAAAATAATTTCTAAATTCACCTTAGAGGCAAGACTTAGACCAATAACTTCACAACTTAAGCCCATGGGCAATATTTGATAACTATATTGTGTTTTGATTTATCATATATATAACTTTTTCCTCTTAGTCCAAGGACTTCAAAACAATAAGTTAAGCCCCATGGGCAACACTTGGCAAGATTTGACATGTCACATTTTGTTTTAATTTATGAGATACTCCATAACTATTGCCCTAGAGGTAAGACTTGTTAGTCCAAGAACTTCTAAACAACAAGTCAGCCTCATGAGCAAGATTTGACAATATCATTTTACGTATTGATTTATGAGATGCTCTATAATGCTTGTTTTAAAAGCAAGATATACACCAAGAATTTCACAAGTTACGCCCCACGGGCAAGACTTGATACTACTGAATTGTATCTTGATTTATCATATGTTCTATAACTCTTGCTTCATAGCCCAAGGATTTCAAAACAACACGTTAAGCCCTATAGCTAAGACTTGATGATATCACATAGTGTTTTATTTTATGAGATACTCTATAACTATTGCCCTATAGGTAAGACTTGTTAGTCCTAGAACTTCCAAACAACAAGTTAAGCCCGCAACTAGGATTTAACACTGCTACATTATGTCTTGATTTATGAGATGCTCTATAACTCTTACCTTAAAGACAAGGCATATACCAAGAACTTCAAAAGTTACACCCTATGGCGAGGCTTGACACTACTACATTGGGTCTTGATTTATCATATATATAACTCTTACCTCTTAAGTCAAGGACTTTAAAATATTAAGTTAAGCTCCATGGGCAAAACTTGACGATATAATATTGCATTTTGTTTTATGAGATACTCTATAACTATTACTCAAAGGTAAGACTTGTTAGTCCAAGAACTTCCAAACAACAACTTAAGCCCATGAACAAGACTTAATACTATCACATTGTATATTGATTTATGAGATGCTCTATAAATCAGACCTTAGAGGTAAGACTTACACCAATAATTTCACCCATGGGTGAGATTTGACACTTCTACATTGTGTCTTGATTTATCATATATATAACTCTTTTCTCTTATCCCAACGACTTCAAAACAACAAGTTAAGCACCATGGAAAAGACTTAACAATATCACTTTTTATTTTGATTTATGAGATACTTTATGATTACTGTCTTAGAGGTAAGACTTATTAGTCTAAGAATTTTCCAACAAGTTAAACCCCATGGGCAAGACTTGACACCAGGGGCGGATCCATTAAGGCCCGTGGAGGTGTCATGCCACCCACAAACTTTGACGGAAACTTTAAATATATATAGATATATATAGACAATATATATATATATATTAAGAACGTGCCACCCAGAGAACAACAATTCTTTTGGGTGCCAGTGGCAAAGGCTCAACTTTGAGAGCCTAGCATCACGGGATCGAATCCCATGAACAACATTTATTTTTTAGAAACTTCAACCACAAAACATTAATTATGTTAGGTAAGTTTTTCCTTTTGTCTACAGCTGTAGGCACATTTTTGCTTTAAAAAAAATTAATTACACGTTTTCCTTCAAAAAAAATTTTAATTACACGTTTTTCCTTAAAAAAATTAAATTTATTGTTGTTGACTTAATTAAATATTAATTAAAGAATAATTAATTTTAACTTATTTAATATAACTCTTTGACTTTTCTTTTAATTGATTAAACATAAACCCTTTCTCCTTTTTTTTCTTCAAATTTTTGTCCACTGTTAAGTGCCATTGCCAAAGCTCAACTGCTCAAGCCTCCAGAACCAGCGACCAACTTCCATTTAGTTTCCGCCACCACCACGCCATCACTCGCCCCCTCACCCGGTTACCCCTTAGACACACGGCATACAACCTTCTATAGATTGAAGGTTTGTCACTTAATCACTTTATTTTGTAAGTTTTTTTTTTTTTTTTGAGTTCTTTGGAGTTTTGAGGAGTGATGATTGATTTTCATATTAGACAAAAAAAAATTAATTTTATTTCAATATTCTAAATTCTTAATGAACATTAGTTAAAACATGAAAAAAATTTAGCAACGTTGAATAATCCTTTAATTTTACAGGTTTCAAATTGTGCAATGTGATATTGAACCACATTAATTTAAATTAAACTAAGTGTGATTTGAATTAAATTTTTATTTTGCAGAAAAATGTTTTAATTTTGTGAATTGAGATGGATAAATTTCTCGCAAAGTTTAATCATTCTCAAGCAAGTTCTAGTACGGATGTCAATCGTTCTTATCTTATAAATGATCTTGATTTGGGTTCACTTGAAATCGATCCAGGAAAAGGAATACCGATTACCGACTAACCCTCACATACGGGATGAAGTGAGGAGACATTATATTCAAAAAGGGCCTTGTCAACCTCACATGAGTTCATATCCTTCAATTGAAATTGGAAATAGAATGAGCCAATTTTGTTCAAATTGGTTCAAAGGTCCATATTCTAAATGGTTGGAGTATAGTATGGATAAGATTATGTGTTTTGTCTATGTTTTTATTTATTCAAAAATAAATTTTTTCATGGAAGTACGAGTAAATTTTACACAAAAAATAATTTTAGGAGTTGGAATAAGGCACTTGAAAGATTCTTGTTGCATATTGGTGATGTTAATAGCATTAACGATAAATGCTTCAATAAGATGCAAATCATCATCAATCAATTCAAGTTGCTCTTGACAAGCATTCTCAGAAGTTAAAAAGTGAGTACCAAATACGTTTGGAAGCCTCAATTGATGTGTCAAGACTTATTTTGCAATATAGATTGTCGTTTCGAGGTCATGATGAAAGTGAATCTTCAACTAATCAAGGCTTTTTTCTAGGATTTTTGCGATGGCAAGGGGGACAAGCATCTGGATGTGGGAAAAGTGATATTAGAAAATGCCCCACTAAATGATACTTTGACTTCTCCTATGATCCAAAAGGATATTGTCAATGCTTGTGCAAAAGAAACGTTGAAAGCTATAGTTGGGGACTTAAATGGAGATTACTTTGGTATATTAGTTGATGAGTCCAAAGACATCTCACACAAAGAACAAATGACTCTTGTTTTGCATTTTGTTGATAAGAATGGTAATATAGTTGAGCGATTTATCGGCCTTGTCCATGTTAGTGATACATCGACTTGCTCATTGAAGAAAAATTTTATTCTTTGCTTTCCGATCACTCACTAAGTCCATCAAAAATACGTGGACAAAGTTATGATGGGGCTAGTAATATGAAGGGAGAAATAAATGATCTTAAAACTTTGATCATGAAGGGAGAAATAAATGATCTCAAAACTTTGATCATAAAAGACAGTCCATCGGCATATTACATTCATTGCTTTGCTCATCAATTGCAACTAACACTTGTGGATATTGCTAAGTAACATTTGGATGTTAAAGACTTTTTTTATCATGTTAGTAATGTGTTGAATGTTGTTGGAGGATCTTTCAAGCGTAGAGATTTACTTCGTCATCACCAGGCCAAAAAATTAGAGCAATTATTTGAATCCAGAGAAGTTCACAAAGGTCAAGGATTGCATCAAGAACGTAGACTTCAAAGATCAGATGATACTCATTGGGTATCACATTTTAAAACTTTAGATAACTTTATCATTATTTTCTCATCTATTGTTCATGAGCTTGAAGTGATTGAAGTTGAAGGTTCCACATCAAATGATAGAAATCAAGCGGAATATCATTTGACAAAGATTAAAACATTCAAATTTATTTTCGTGTTTCACTTGATGTTGCAAGTATTGGCAATGTCAAATGAGTTGAGCAATATTTTACAAAAACAAGATCAAGATATTGTTAATACGGTGAAATTTGTTAATATTGCAAAGAAAAGATTGCAAAATATGAGGAAAATGGATGGGAGTCTTTGTTGAATGATGTTTTCTCATTTTGTGATTTGCATGATATCTTGATTCACAAGTTAGATGAGTCTTTTTTTCCCGAAAAGTCAAAGTGTAAGTCTTCTGATGTTAGTTATTCGCACCACATATGTATTGAAGTTTTTTGTGCGGTTATTGATGTGCAACTTCAAGAGCTTAATGATCATTTTGATGTTGTTAGTAGTGATTTGCTTCTTGGAATGGGTAGCTTGAATCCGGTCAATTCATTCTCTGACTTTGACAAAGGTAGAATCATGACTTTAGCAAAGTGTTATCCAAGTGAATTTGATGATGGAAAAGTTCGAGATTTGAGTTACCAACTTGATACTTTCATTATTCATATGCGAAGTGGTAATCCCAAGTTCTCTAACTTGCAAGAAATTCGAGATTTGACAAAGGCATTGATTGAGGCAAATCTTGTGGAGACTTATTCACTTGTTTATTTACTTGTAAAGTTGACTTTGATTTTACCTGTTGCTACGTCAACTGTGGAGAGAACATTCTCATCCATGAAGCACATAAAAAATGATGTGTGAAATAGCAATGGTGATCAATATTTGAATGATTGTTTGTTGTGTTACATAGAGCGTGATATATTTGCAAATGTAAGCAATGATGCCATTATTGATCGTTTTTAGAATATGAAAACTCGTCGTGGATAATTGTAAATTGAATGATGGATATTTATAATATTAGTAATATTATTTAAAGTTTTAACTTTGTTCACTTCATGATCTTAGTAGACTTAGTTGAATGTGGAGTGTGAATTTGTAGCATATGTAATACATAAATTTTCAGCTTATTCCTATTCATATGTTATTAATTAATTCGTCACATATATTGAAATGATGAATAATTTGATCCGAACCTAAAGTTAATTTAATCAATGAGTCTAGAGACTTGGCACCCGTAGACTCTAAATCCTGGATCCGCCTTTGCTTAACACCACCACATTATGTATTGATTTATTAAATGTTCTATTACTCTTGCCTTAGAGGCAAGTCTTAGCCCAAGGACTTCAAAGAACAAATATTTACATTATTTTTATTAAGTAGCTTATGGGGAACGCAATAGCCATTGCCTTAAAGGCAAAACATAGCTCAGAAGTTAAAAAAATAACACATGCCTCATGGGCAATGTTTTATACTATTTTACTATGTCTAACTTATGAGATGTTTTATAACTCTTGTTTTAGAGGCAAAACTTAGACCAAAAACTTAAAAATGACAAGTTACTCTCTATGGGTAGAAATCAATACTACCACATTATGTCTTGATTTATGATATACTCTATTTTTTGCCTTAAAGGCAAGACTTAACCCCCAAATCCTTTCAAATAACAAGTTGCATCTCATGATAATAATTTTCTCAATTTTCACGTAGTCTAACTTATGAGAAACATAATAACTTTTGCATTAGAAGCAAAACTTAACTTGATGATTTAATCGAATGAAAAAATGGTTAAAAGACAGAGAGAAAAAACAATAAATAGAAAAAAAATAAAGCAAAAAAAATACAAGTTAAGAAAAAAATGAAAAAAAAATAATTAAAAAATAAAGAAAGAGAAAAAAAATAGAAGTTCAGAAAAAATGAAAAGAAAAAAAAAGACAAATAAACAATCGAGAAAAATAATAAATAAAATAAAAATAAATAAAGAGAAAAATAGAAAAATTGAGAGGCAATTGAACCTAAAGAGTTTTTAAAAAAATATTTAAGATGCAGAGGAGCAAAAATGTACTTTGATTTAACTTAAAGTGAAAAAAGAACATTTTTGTGAGACTTCTCTAACGGAGGACAAAAAATCAAAACCACTACATTTGGTGGACATTCTGTGTAATTTTCTGCTATCAAAACTAACTATCTGTCAAAAAGATGAATTGAGTTCAATAATTAAATGTTATAATGATGACTACATGAAGGCTATAGATCAACAAGCATCATTGTCAATTCAAAACAGATTTCTCGAGAATATTATATGAAACTTATAAAAAAACTATAAAAAAAAAAATACAAATATGATCAACAAGGCCTAATTAAAACAAAATCTTTCCTAAAAGTTGTCTACATAAAATTATGTGCTCTTCTAATATTCTTATACAAATTCTTTATCATTATATTTACAATGTGAATAAATTAAATTTCATTAATTGTTGTATTATATTCAATAGAAGTCTTTTTTGTACTTCAAATCTTTTTTATTAATATAAAATTTTATATAAAGAAACTTAACAAACTGTAGTGGCCCTCAAGTCATTTTTGTGGTTCCGCGAATATTTTATCAGTTGAACATTTGCAAAGTGACTATGGGTTATTTGTGACTTATTGACACTGATTGTTCGGTCATTGGATGAATCATTTGATATTTATGCAAGTTTTCGAATTAAACGAGACATTATAACTATAAAATGAATTTTCAGCTAAAGTCCTAGTAAATAGCCTCAGAGCGAAATTCTGACAGTTCTATTAGCTCTGGAACAATCAAATTATGCTAGGAGCATATTCGGCATAATTATATCGAGTTTTGCAAATTTAGTCTCTGGAGTGGGTCAATAGTTGACTTTAGTCAACGTCCTTGGTAAACATGCCCTGAATGGAAATTTGGACGCCACTATTTGATCTGCAATATCGATTTTGGTCTAGGAGAACCTTTCGTTCGGTTCTCGGGGCTTCCGGGTGTATTTTGGTTCCTTCAGTAGATTATGATATTGAGAAATGGGACTCACATTGAAAATAAAATGACCTCTGATGGGAATTTCGACTACACCGCTGAGTTTGGTATGCCATTTCTGATCAGATTTCATATATGGATTGTATTTTTTTGACTCCAAATGAGGTCAAAGCATCAAAATTAAGTTTGAGCGGATGTTGAAAATTAAAAGGTGGCATATCGACGTGGCCAAGTCACAAGCCGTCACATGGCAAGCGGTGCAAAATTGAAAATAAAGGGAAAGAGATGTATTTAATCTCGATTTTTTTTTAGAAAACGTAAGAACAAACGTATAATTTCGATCAGCGATTTCTCCCCTATTTTTGATCCGATTTCGTCGATTCAAAAGGCTAACTTATATATTTTTTCGAGAGAAACATCGTGGAAGTGTCGAAAATTAATTTTGGCACATCGTTTGAGGTAACATTTGATGTTTTCCTGCTGTAGTATTTAATATAGCTTTCAGAACTTCAAATTGCGATTTCTTATCCATTTTGAGTCGAAATTTGAGACTATTCTGTGTGTTTTTGCATGGTGCTCACCATGGTAATTTCAGAATCAATTGATAGAGCTCCGTTTGGTGCAGAAATGCAATTTTAGCTGCGGTTTATGTTAACAGTTTTTTGAAAACTTCATGTTGTGATATCTCTGTCGTTTCTTATCGAAATTAAGTAAAATTTTAGTCTAAATTGTACTACTTTTTGAGACATATGCTGTAGTATGCTCGAATTCTTTTAATTTAATCATATTTTTTAGAAATATATCTGGGAAGTTGTGGTAGTATACATTTTCGATAAAAATATATCGTGTGGTTTTTTGGCTTTGTTTTTAGCTCATTTTTTGTCTATAGACTTGAGGTGATGTAAGGATCATTTTATAGGGATTAGTTTGGTATTTTGGGTTTGGGCCTCACTCTTTCCCTTTTTAGTCACCATCGACCTATCTTTAAAAACAACCGTAATTATATTGTGATTCATATTTTGACAGTTGAGCGACATTTGGTGGCGGTCAGATAGGGTAAAACCCGCGTGGATTGATCTGGAGCGCATGGATTCACCCTTCAGGTAGGCTAGGCTTTTCTTACCTCCGGACTGAGCTGAAATACATGTATATTGGGAGCCGATTTATGGTTGGAAGCCCAGTTACTTGTTCTTGGGTTTGAGGCCCAATTGACTGTTCTTGGGTTCGAGGTCCCGTGTTACTGTGAGGGGTTCGAGGCCCCATTTGCCCGTCACAACTTGTATATCAAGGGGTTCGAGGCCCCGTTCTACTATTAGGGGTTTGAGACCCCGATTGATTATTAGACCATCTGGTCTTGACTGACTACCCCGATCGAAGGCCAAGTTGGAAAGGGGGTTTGAGGCCCGGGTATATTATAGGGGTTCAAGGCTCGGGGTGACAGTTAGGGGTTTAAGGCCCCGAGTGATCGTTAAGGGTTCGAGGCCTTGGGTGACAGTTAGGGGTTTGAGGCCCTGGGTGACCGTTAGGGGTTCGAGGCCCCATGTGATACTATATCCTGCACTGGTTGAGATTTCATACCATCTGTTACTGACCCCTCTACCTATTCAAACCCTGATTATGCGTGGGTGTACCTCATGGGCTTATAGGGGCTCAAGGGGCGTTCAAGCTTAGACACTAGGGTCTTACACCTACGTACAATTGACCCTTATTCTGATGATGTGGAGCTGGGCTCTATGATGGTTCTATGAGATTATGTGATAGTTTTGTGGGATTCTGTGGTGATATGTTGGTTCTATATTGTGCGCGGGTGTACCTTCTAGGCTTATAGGGGCCCAGTTGGTGTACATGCATAGAAACTAGAGTATTGCACCTGCGTACAACACTATGCCTCAGTTGGGGGCAGTTATAGTATTAGCCTAAGCGGTCTTCATCAGTCGGTATCGATGTTCACCACTTGAGTTGGTTTAGTTCATCATTATTCTTCATTTTGATTGGTTTAGTTTTGGTTGAGGGTTTCCCGACATGCCTATGCCTTGATCTAGGTTTGTTTTGCTACACTGCTGTAATTTCTACATGCTTGGGCTTTATTTATGTTCACTATTGCACTCGGTCGGCTGATGATGCCCTACGGGGTGCCTTTTCTAGTACTCACTCCTACATTTCTGTATCTTCCCATGGTGCAGGTCCAGGTACTAGCCGCAGTCATTGAGTTAGGAGTGCACTGACGATTCAGGAGACGCTGGTGAGCATCAACAGCTCTGGACATTCTCCAGTCTCCTTCTGTCTAGTGGGTCGTCTTTTGTATTCAAACACTCGCCTTGTATATGTAGTTTTGATTTGTATATGTAAATGGCTATTCTGGTTATGTGTGTAGATATGTATATTTTAATTTGAGTTTATAGTTGCTCTGTACAGGTGACTTCCAAGTCCTAGGTAGGATGTGTTCGTTGTACATATATGTTGTTGGTATCTTTTTCACTATTGATTCAAGACAGATGGTGTAGACATTGCGTAGGCTTGCCTGTAGAAGGGATCTAACAGGCGCCATGATGACCTGTGAGGTCGGGTCGTGACAAGGTGGTATAAGATCATTAGGTTCACTGGTCTCATCGATATAGAGCTACCGGCTAGTAGAGTCCTGTGGATGGGTGCGGAGACGTCCATGACTTATCTCCAAGAGGCTCCAGAATGTTTAGGAATCTTCTTGTGTTCTGTGTATGGAACTATGAGATATGTTGTTGACGTTGGGACTCTATAACACTGACACCTGTACGTTCGCTACTGTTTAACGGTTGTGTAGGTTGTGAATACCTCTGATAAAGATTATACAGGCAGGAGAGGATGTGACCGAGGTGATACTAAGCATTGATGCTCTCTGTATATCCATATTTGATTATTTGACCGCTGGTCTGACACGTTGGGCTTCCTGATGCGGATGAGTATGTTATACCTGGTGGGATTCTGAGTAACTGTCACTTATGTTATGACTGTACCCTTCTAGGGGCTAAACGTAAGCTAAAACCTAATGATTTATATATATATATGATTTTTTTGCTGCTTGACTACTAGAGTAGGTAGTCTGATACGAAAGTTACATATTATTTAAGGGGATGGTTGTCAGTTATACCTGTGGCTACACCTTGTGCCGCTATGGTTATGATCCTGTTGTGATGATTTTATTGATATGCGGTTCTCCTGATTCCTTAGTGACTAGATTATGAGACAAATGCTATGCCCGGGGGGCTTAGTTGGGTTGTCTATTGTAGGATGGGATATTATTGCGTTATCAGTTGAACTGTCGGCCACTCTGCCCTGGATACTTGTTATAATTGTTAGCTAGCTAGGATTGTGTTGTTTGGATTCCTAACTATACTTGCCAGTGGGAATGTTGAACATTTTGTCGGGTTGCCTTGTACTTGAGTTATGGTTTTACATTGTTAGTTGTATTGCTTAGCTTATCGCCTCCTACTTGAGTACGAGTTCCGAGCTTCTTTTATCCCGGGTCAGGTATCGAGGTAATGGAAAGTCCCTTTTATTAGTAGAGGATTTGGTATGGTGGTTCCTCAGGGTTGTGCTACGCGAGTCAAGCGATATTGTCGGATGACCTTGGTTTTAATATTGCCCTGGGGGCGGATTGACTTGTTTTTATTATGTGGTTGATGATGTTGTACTCCAGTTGGCTGATTTGAGCCTACATCACCGGGAAGCCATTTGGGGTTAAGTCGTAAGGTGTCTTGCATACAAAAATAAGAAACAAGGTAAGGTTTGTATTGGGGGAATATGGCTATAGTTATGAGTGGCTGTAATTTTTTTAACTGCCTACTAGTGTGTTGAAGGCAAGTATAACTAGCCTGTTGATTTTCTATTACATGTTAGTTTATCGAACTAATGGGTTGAGTGCATGATCGTTGAGGATTCCTAAGAGATTTCCTACACCGGTTCTCTATTACATACAAATGACTTGTGGTATTTCTGGCTGGTTGAGATTGTCGGGACTGTTGTCGGACATTGTCCATGCTTATGGATGTCGTATTCACCGTCTAATGTGAGTTAAGGGTTAAAATCCTTATGTGGTTTGGATTAGGGTATTCAAGTACGCCTTTATTCTTACTTTCGGGGACAAAAGTTCTTCTAGGAGGACCTTTCATTCAATTTTCAGGCCTTCCAGGTGTATTTTGATCCCTTTAGTAGATTTTGATATTGGGAAATGGGACCCATATTGAAATAAAACGACCTCCAATGGGAATTTCGACTAAACCGTTGAGTTTGGAATGTCGTTTCTGATCAGATTTCATATATGAATTGTATTTCTTCAACTCTGAATGAGGCCAGAGTATCAAAATTAAGTTTGAGCGGATGCTGAATAAGAGGCTACGTACCGACATCGCCCAGCCACAAGCCGTCATGTGTCAGGTGGTGCAAAATTAAAATAAAGGAAAAAATGTATTTAATCTGGAAATTTTCCAGAAAACGTAACGAACATCCAATTTCGATCAGCGATTTCTCTCTTATTTTTTGTCCAATTTCAGCAATTCAAAAGGCTAACTTGTATATTTTTCCGAGAGAAACATCGTGGAAGTGTCAAAAATTGATTTTGGCGCAATGTTTGAGGTGAAAATTGACATTTTCCTGCTGAAGTATTGAATATATCTTTCCAAACTTCGAATTGCGATTTCTTATCTATTTTGTGTCAGAATTTAGCAAAATTTGGGTCTATTCTGCGTGTTTTTGCGTGGCGCACACCGTGGTAATGTCAGAATTAATTGATGGAGCTCCGTTTGGTGCAGAAATGGAATTTTAGTTGCGGTTTATATTCACATTTTTTTGAAAACTTCGTGTTGTGATATCTCGGTCGTTTCTTATTGGAATTAAGTAAAATTTTGATCTAAATTGTACTACTTTTCGAGACCTACACTGTGATATGCTCGGATTCTTTTAATTTAATTGTATTTTTTAGAAATATAGCTGGGAAGCTGCAGTAGTACATATTTCCGATAAAAAAATATCGTGTGGTTTTTAGGTCATTTCTTATTGTTCTGAGCCTTGTTTTGAGCTCAATTTTTGTCTATAGACTCGGGATGATGTAAGAATCATTTTATGGGGATTGGTTTGGTATTTTGGGCTTGGGCCCCACCTTTTCCCATTTTAGTCGCAATCGACCTATCTTTACCTGTTTCTGGGGATATTATAGCCAAAACAACCATAATTATATTGTGATTCATATTTTGACAGTTGAGCGGCATTTGGAGGTGGTAAGAAAGGGTAAAACCCACGTGGACTAACCTGGAGCATATGGATTCGCCTTTCAGTAGGCTAGGCTTTTCTTACCTCCAGACTTTGTTGAAATACATATATATTAGGAGCCGATTTATGGTTGGAAGTCCTAAGTAAGATATGTATATATGTCGTAAGGTTGATTGTTAGTTATATTTTTTACTATGCATTTAAACACTATTGTCATGATTTACTAATACTTATTTTCTTGGATAGTCGTTGTGCTTAGCATATGGGGTAACTATGGTTATTTTGGGATACTTATGATTGTTCTAGATTGTACTAGCTATGATATAGGTTGTACTAGCTGTGATCACTATAGTAGCTGTGTTCTGGTACTGTTGAACTACGAAAAGGCTGGATATGGGCTACTTCCCTGAGACAGGTATGTATTCTGGCTTAACTTATATCTGTATAAATGTGTATCCTGATGCTATTGAGATATGTTGATTGTGAGCTGGTTGTTGATTATTGACGTACTATGAACTAATTCTGGTATAGATATGACTCTACTGAACTTGTTTGTTCTGGATACTTGTGATATACCAGTTGATTGTACATGGGTTCGAGGCCCAGTTAATTGTTCTTGGGTTTGAGGCCCAGCTGACTGTTCTTAGGTTCGAGCCCCCGCGTTATTGTGAATGGTTCAGGGACCCATTTGAGTACAACCAGTATGTTGAGGGGTTTGAGGCCTCATTTTCTCATCACTACCTGTATATTGAGGGGTTTGAGGCCCCATGTGACTATTAGGGGTTCGAGGCTCCGTTCCACTATTAGGGGTTCGAGGCCCCGATTGATTGTCAAACCATCTGGCCCTGGCTGACTGTCTCAACCGGAGACCAGGTCGGGAAGGGGGTTCGAGGCCCCGTTGATATTATAAGGGTTCAAGACATCGGGTGACAGTTAGGGGTTTGAGGTCCCAAGTGATTGTTAGGGGTTCGAGACCTCAAGTGACAATTAGACATTTGAGGCCCTGGGTGACCGTTAGGGGTTTGAGGCCCCATGTGATACTGTATCCTGCACTGGTTGAGATTTCATACCATCCCTATTCATATCTTGATTGTGTGTGGGTGTACCTCCTGGGCTTATGAGGGCTCAGGGGGCGTTCAGGCTTAGACACTAGGACCTTACACCTACATACAACTGACCCTTGTTCTGATGATGTGGAGAGATGGGCTCTGTGATGGTTCTATGAGATTCTGTGGGATTCTTTGGTGCTCTGTTAGTTCTATATTGTGCGCGGGTGTACTTTCTAGGCTTATGGGGGCCCAGTTAACGTACAAGCATAGATACTATAGCCTTGCTCCCGCGTACAACACTATGCCTCAGTTAGGGGCAGTTATAGTATTAGCCTAAGTGGTCTTCATCAGTCAGTATCGATGTTCACCACTTGGGTTGGTTTAGTTCATCATTGTTCTTCATTTCGGTTGGTTCAGTTGTGGTTGAGGGTTTCCCGACATGCCTATGCCTTGATCTAGGTTTGTTTTGCTACACTACTGTAGTTTCTACATACTTGGGCTTTATTTATGTTCACTGTTTCACTTGATCGGTTGATGATACCTATTGAGTGCCTTTTTTGGTACTTACCCCTACATTTCTGCATCTTGTCATGGTGCAGGTCCAGGTACTACCTGCAATCACTAAGTTAGGAGTGCGTTGACGATTCAGGAGACGTTAGTGAGCATCAACAGCTCTGAACATTCTGCAGTCTCCTTTTGTCTAGTGAGCAGTCTTTTGTATTCAGACACTAGCCTTGTATATGTAGTTTTGATTTGTAAGTGTAGATGACTATTCTGGTTATGTGTAGATATGTATATTTTAATTTGAGTTTATAGTAGCTCTGTCCATGTGATTTCCAAGTCTTAGGTAGGTTGTGTTCGTTGTACCTATATGTTGTTGGTATCTTATTCACTATTGATTCAGGACTGGTAACATGGACATTGGATTGGCTTGCCTGTAGGGGAATCTAACAGGGACCATCATGACCTGAGAGGTCGGGTCGTGACACAAACGTATTATGATTTTCAGAATTTTAATAAATAATTTCTTACTTAGCTAAATTTAATAAAAGTTAAAAACCCGTTCTGTTACATAATAGGACTATCCCAGTCGGATTAATCTATTCTTTACTCTCTCTCAAGTCTCATCCCTATTTATTTGTACATGATAGGTGATCCAAATTCAATTTCGTCCAAAAAGTATACTTGGTTGTTAAGAATGATCCTACTTTTGGACGAAATTGAATTTGGATAGCAAAAAAATTGGCGGGAGGGTAACCAAAAAGCAAAATCCATGGAGAAGGGAGACAGGAGTGAGCCTTATGTATAAACACCGTAACGCATTAGCATGCATAAGAGGCAAACAAGTTAAAAAAAGAAAACTAGAATCTCATAGCTGTATTGTAATATATCTACTACAATCACAGTTTGATGCTACAAATTATCAGTAAGTGAACACTTGAATGGGATAGTCGCATCACCAAATCTTAGTTTTCGCCCAGAAAAGGAGAATAACAACTCCAATCACAATAGCAACGGGAGCCCATTTCCGAATCAGAGCCTAAAGTTATCAACATATAAGAAAAGAAAACAAGCATTTTCAAATACATTTGAATGACTAAAACATATAACAAACCATGGTCTATCATTAATATGTTGTTCATTACCAACCATCAATTACGACTGACAACACCACAATTAGCTATCACTACCATACACCATAATTATCAACTGCCACCAACAACTACACCACCATTAACCAATACTATGTACAACCCATAATCACCACTACCAACTACCACCCCAGTTGACACCCACAACCACCATATGAGTTTCAAAATATTTTCTTCATTAATTACTAATTTATTTGAAGTTAAATACATGTTTAAATATGCAAATGTTGAGAAAATAAACTTTCATAATTATTTAGTATTCAAATTGAATCTTTTAAAAAAACAAATAGGACCTAAAGCTACAACTAGACATGGGAAAAGCTTCATTGCCATTTTCTGTTGTATGTCCTAGTCGAAGCACAAATGAGGACTAAACTAAGTGCAAGTTTCAAAGAACAATGGAAGGAACACAAGTCCTTGCTGATGATACACCATGGTTAAACAATTGTCTATCCTATATCTTAACCCCGTCCACAATAAACTGGACATATCGAGCCCCATAATCTTCTGCAGTGACATCCTACATTATATGCATTTGTGTGTACATCAGAAAGTAAAAAACAAAGCCTAAGTTTCGGTGTTCCTTTAAATCCTTCTACATCACCATTTTGCATTTCAACTAATAAAAAGTAGAAAGTACACATTTTTTGTGAAGATAAAAGTAGAAAGTACATTTTTCAGCCAAGAATATGATCATATCTCGGAATTTCCATGGCACTAACCTGGCGGTTTAAATCGCTTGCTTTATCAGCATATACACGGGATTCTGATGTCAAGCGACTGGACATCTGACTGACCTCTGCAGAATTTCACATTTGAACAATCACATATCTAATATCAAACACAAACAATTGGAGACAGTCCAATGTAAGAAGGGTTAAAAAAGAGGGAGAACCAACTACATAACAAATGTATATCATAAAAAGAGTCTTATGAGTTATGACTGACAGAAAACATACAAGTGCTTTTGGATTTATGCTCAATTAATCAACCATCCCCAATTCCAAATGAGTTGAGTAAACTATAAGAATCTTTGTACAGTTCCCCGTTATTTAGTTGCATTACGTTCCAACTACCCCCGGGAATTTCTCAAAAATAAATAAAATAAGAATCATGCATAAAAAGTAAATAAATAAATGATGTCTTTCAAGACAAATTAAGAGTTCTCTAAAAAGTAAAACCAGAGGTTCTTTATAACCTGCTTTACTCCTAAACAGACATAGTGAATCTTTAACTAGAATAAAAGATTCCTGACAAACACATGAACTGTTGTAATAACAATTAATAAGTCTTAACCCGAATTAATTGATATCAGTCATTTGAATCATTTTCTTTTGTTATATTATGTTCTTAGCTGTGCCTTTTGATTTCTATAATGCAATAAAATGTCTCAACTGATGCAATTCTTAAACTTTAATTTAATTCAAGTTGATTTTTCTCCACTCTTTGCATCACAAGCAGCATAGGCTTTGTGAGTATCAGAGCAACAACCTACTTATTGAGAATATATGGATTTCTAAGGTAATAGTTATCCTTTGTATTTCCTAATCATGTCGTGAGAGGAAAGAACGAGGGTAATACAGAAATACATGGAGGTTTTTAACTTGGTAGCCTTATGATCAAAGAAATGAATGAGTACAGAAATTTGCTTTCCAGGAGCACACAACGGGGAGAAAAAAAAAAAGAGGAATCAATATTTATAGGTCATCAAATTCACTCACACCTAAGTCTTTTTGTTTGTTTGTTTGTTTATTGACAAAGTAATAAAATTTCATTTATGTACAGTATACCAAAATGTAGAGGAACCTCACACCAAAGTCTGTAGTTAAAAAAAATTAATGAATCCTAAGGAGGATGAATAAATCATAATGTGACATGTCTTCAACACTCCTTTCAACTTATTTCTGGTGCACCATTAGTGAAAAACTTGGAGCTCAAAATTTCTTTATAACAGAACTAGAAATTATACAATGAAATCCATATTTGCAAGAGACTCCTAGGACATAACAAATAAGCAATGCCACTAACTATTATATCATGATAACAATAAACTTAGAAATGGAAAAAAAATAATAGCATAAAATGTTTGTACATGAAGAAACTGTCAGACAGTATTTGGTAGTCTTCCAAGGCCAAACTGACAGAGCAGAACATTAAGGATTCGTAACATCACAGATACTTAAAAGAATAATAATGTAGTGCTAACATTTAGCACAAGAAACTTTACAGATACAATAAGAAGGTAATAAGGTCAGACAAACATTGGAATAAGAAACTTACGATCCAACTTTTCACCAACACCTAAAACTTCTTGTACGTTTCTAGTCATTATCTGATGAACTTCGTAGAGTTCATCATTCAACTTTGTAATATTGCACTGAGTTCTGGTGTCCTGGTACTGTTTCTTTGTCTTCTGTATGAATGTATCTTTTTGAAATGAGAAAAAATTACAAATTGCAGAAAGAAAAAAAGATTAGTATTCAACAGAAGATCAAGTAGAAATTACAGCAGCACAGTGAATACAAGACCATACCAAATTTAATAAAAGCATATGGCCTAGCAGCAGTTTCAATTTGACTCCCATTGACACGCTCAAACTCATTTTTGAGGTCTTCTAGGTATTGGAAAGCAAGTTTCTTGGGATAAGAGCGGTCACACATTGTCAAATAACAAACACGGCCTTCAATGTTATAACTGAGCGAACTAGTTAAGAGAGCACTAAATCCCCAAAGAACACCTTCTTTTAGTGCCAAAAAACAGTAGTTAAGTACATCTATTTTAGAAAGGAAAGGGTAGTGGAAGCAAAAAGTGTAACTTGGAATGCAGACCATCCATGAGATTTTGTTCAATAAATCATACTTCCATCAACAAGATTGATGCTACTATTTAATCTACAAAAATGAATCCGTAGTGCTTAAATAGGTAACACACATACCATGAAAAAAAGGCAGAATACAGACCACAGATATAATGAGAATAAAATGCAATGTGCCTACTTATTAGCTTCTGCTTTTCGAAGTGTATTTCTAAGTTCCTGAGTATCCAAGAGTAGATGTCATTCAAATTACTACTTTAGATTGAGAAACAAATTAGGTTGAAAGAGAAAGAAAGGGATACATGGTAGGAGAAATAAGTCTGCCAATACAAAAGCATAAAAAAAATCCCTCTTAGTTCATCGAAAGCATTAAGCCAGATCCATCCTTCATCCCTCTGGCTATTTTGTGGGTAATTTGAAAGAAAAAGATCAAGGCAACATTAGAAGGAGAGGAAGATTACTTTGTACATATGAGGGCCTTCCGTTCGTTTTTTATTCATTTTTGGTCTACCAATGATGCTACTATTTAATAAATTCTAGTTGTCCCTATATTTTGCAACACTAACTGCAGATGCTAAACAATCCACTCATGTAAATACCAAATAGCAGTACTCCTACAAGCTGTACAGATTATAACTGCAACAAAGACATTGACAATAGTTGGCAAATATATATATATATATATATTTTTTTTTTTAAAAGGGGGAACCTGATCAATAATGCAGTGTCACTAACAAGTGCATAAACAAGGTCACAAAATTCTGTGGCATTCTCTGAGATGGAAATTGCGCCACATCATAATCTTGACTATGAGTAATTCAGAGAAGCTATTTGGAGATGATCACTTTGTTGCTTAGCTTCAAACCATCTCACAAAATAAAATTTAAAAAGTAGCTCTGTACTTTGAGAAACTTTGGTAAGCATTGATATGATAGATTTAACACACCAAGAACATTGAAACAGATGTTATATGAAACAACATAAAAGGATACTGGAAAATATAAGGCCCAGATTCTACAGACATCCTTGATGCCTCAATCTGGCCCATAGAGAGGTTCTTGAACAAGGACTTAGCTTGCTGTTTATAGAAATCTGCATCTTGAATATCACGGGCATCATCCAGCCCCTCTGCTAAAGGAAGACCATCAGTCACACGAGCAATCATAGTCAACTTCACCATCTTGCTTTCACAAGCATACAACTACAACAAACACAAGAAGGTAAGAATTAAATTTGCAGATCCAAAGTGGGAAAAATTACAAATATATCAATACTTCCTGATATTTGGGCAGTGATTCCAATAAGGCCTTTTTAAGGGATTTTCCTGCTTTCGACTCCAATAACTCCAGCTTTTCTTTACTTAACCAGAGTAGGAGAGATAGCAAGTAGCTTTTCTAAAATGCACTTCTATATTTTAGATTATCTTAGATTCCTATATTTAGAGTCTAACACTTGAATCCATCAAATGAAAATAGAGGAAATAACTAAATTTATGCTAAATCAGTCAAAAGTTTGCAAAGATGTATGGTTTTGAAGACATTCTATTAAAATTTCTGAAACTCTTCACTGCAAGAAAGACTGGCCTGAAGTGTAGAGACTAGTAAAAACTGAAAAAAAAGGATATTCCTAAGGAAAGTAGAGAAGTAGACTGACATTTAATTGATATAATGATTCAAATGTGAAGAGTAAGTTGAAAAATTATATTGTTCAGATTTTGGATTCTTAGATATATTTAACAATCGCTCATTTGGACTTTGCACTGATGCAGTCTAACAGTTTCTAATGTCCTCACCATTCCTACTTCCCACAAGTAATAAAAACTTATGCATTATGCCTGCTGAATACTTCCCATTAACCTATGAGCATGTTTGGCACCTGCCCCAAATGAAGTAGCTTTCCCTGCCCCTATATTGTACTTTGTCTCCTTGACCCATGGCATGACGAAGTTATTTAAAGATTCTTAAAAGGGATTCACCCCCACAACAGCATTCACTTCAAACTTATCAAAAACCTATAAAATGAGCTATATTGCTCAAATATACCACAATTGTAGTATCATGAAAGAACACCTGACAAGGGTGTGTTAGCCAGGGACAGAGCTAGAGAGAAAGCAATGGGTCCAGTTGGTCAAAACCCTATTTTTGTATTAAAAAATAATATGGATAAATTATTTAGCCAGAACCCATTAAACTCTCTTTTTAAAGAATTCAGAACTCAAATTCAAAATTTTGACTCCGCCTCTATTTCCCTTGTTTGGTTGGACAGAATTTTCGAAAAACATTTTCTTCAGGAAAACAAGTTCGTTAAGAAATGACTGAAGAAGGAAAACCAAGTTATATAAGTGACATTTTGTGTTTATTGTATTTTCATCCATTCACCCAATGCTCCCACCCCCAAGGCCCCATTCCCCATCCCCTCCCACCAATGTAATGTTTTGCTAGATTACATGTAAATGTTCTTGAGAAACATTTTTTACTTACCAAACACTAGAAAATAAGTAAGAATATTGAATTCCTTGTATGATTCTACATGAGAAACCAGCAACTGTTTTCCAAGGCAACAAACACACTAACATTGAAATGAAATGGGTCCAGAATGAAGATAGATAATTCATATGGAACTGAGAGTACATTGTAATTCAACATTGTGAACTCACTCAATTGCAGAATAACAATAATCATTATATTAAAATCAAATACAGCTTAATGTAACCCAACATTTTACTCCTACAACACAACAACAGCAACAAAAAGAAGAAGCTCCAATTTTTTCAATTTCCAAAGAAAATTCACATAAATAAATTGGAATTGAAGTTAAATCTGTTGATAGATGAAATTACCAATCATAGGCGTATTGACTCGCTGCTGGATCGATGATCTTCGCTTTTGATGCAACTTCAATTCTTACCTTTTTTTGTTGTAATTAATATTACTTCCACAGATTTGGGAGCAAAACGTAAGAAAAATAGAATTACACCTCGGCAGAAGCTGTCCTCTGTATAGAAAAAAGACAATATTTTTTCTATATAGGGCCAAAATCAAACAAAATTAAATGGGTAGACCGTATAGAAAGATCTAATAAAAAGAAAATGGTAGGATTTTATTAAGAATAAAAAGCAAGCAAAAACTAAAGGGCACAAAACTTTGATTGAAAACAGGTTATGTTAAAAGTGGTATTAATTGGGATATTCATATTATATATTTTTAACTTTTCAATGACTTACTCAAAAATTAACTTCCTATTTAGAAATTTTCTTCATCTCAATTTAAAATAACCATCCCAAATTAGTTGTCAATTTAAAGAATCAAAAAATATTTATCATCTTTTTTTTCAATTTTACTCTTAGTAATTACTACTCTTAAATATGGAAGCTCTATTTGTTATGATAAAATTTTCAAAAAGTACAATATTTATTAGAATTATTTTAATCAAATTACATACCTTAAAGAATGTGTCAATCCTTACCCTAACAACTAAATTAGGACAGAAAGAGTAACTTCTAGTGGAGTTAGGGCGATTAATAGATTCTAAATAAAACTATGTTATTTAAATGGTTTGGAGAATATTGCTCAAAGTTAGAATTATTTTTGCCAACAATTCTAAAAGTATTTTTCAAATGTAGCTTTCTTGAATGCTGTAATAGTTTCATCAACCTCCTGGATGTGAAAATGTATTATTTGGGGTTGAGAATTGTTAGAAAAAGGGCTTTGATGGAGAGTTGCTACTAGTGAAAAAGTTAATGTTGGAAAGACCCCTTAATTTCAAATGCTACTTGGTTTAGACCTAATAAAACTATTGCCTCTCAATATTTGAATTTAAAAGTGTAACACGTCATAATTTTACTCTAAGGAGTCGAATCATTTGTTCTAAGTGTATCAATTTGGATCGGGTGATATACTACCTATTTATATGTCAGGTCCATTGTTAAGTGGGAGAAGTGTATTGGATATGATTTTGGGTCATAAGGAACCTCTGACACCAAGTTAAGTTCAAAGTTTTCCTACCGACTAAATTTCCGCATGACTTCATATAAAGGTCAACTTCAAAAGATCATATCTCTCAAAGTATAAAGAGTTAAGTGTCTCATAATCTATCAATTAAAGATATATGAGTCTTCTTACTAGAACTAAAAATTGTTCATCAATCCAAATCAAAACTAAGAAATTATAATCATATTACCAGAGTCACTGTAAACTATCAATGTGTAATAAAAAATGTGATAGTTCGTTGGACCTGTGACAAGAGTAGCACACCTGATCATCACAAGGGGCAAAATGCTTGTCTTTTGGTCAGCTTCGACGATCTAGATGATCGCCTGTCACTCAAGCGACGACTCATTATTTAGATGACGTTAGAATGATAAATTTTGTTGATTTTAAATTTTTTATAAAGGTATTTTTATCCTAAAATCTCTGGAGCGTTATCGAAATTGGCTTAAATGTGTACAAATCAATTTTCATTATTAAATTCTCTCATTCTAAAATATTTCAACATCCAAAAACTCAAGAAACACCAAAGTTAGGGTTCATCTTTCAAGGTTTTTCTTCAAGATTCATCGCTAAGGTATGTAAGGCTATCTCCACGTGTGGGAATACTTTATTTTTCCCATGAACTATGTTTTCAGGGTTTCAAACAGAATCCTAAGTAAATAAAGTAGGGTTAACACAGAACACTATATTCTTAAATTATTCTTGAATATTTATAAATCTCAAAATACCCTTTATCACGCCTCTAGAGGATACCCTAGGCGTGACTGACACTCAAAAATTATTTCTGATTCTCAAACGAACTATTTAGCTCAATTCACTCTCTCAATCAACAAAAGACTCAATGTAATCAAGAAATACTCAAGTGGGAATTAATATTATCATATAAATAGTTTGCAAGATTTTTCCTATTAAAATAATTCAACATTCCAATTCAAATAAATAATAATAGTTTACAAAATCGACTTAGCAGGAAAAAAAATTGTTGGGTCTAAGGAAAGTGTGAATTGGGAAATGAAGAAGGAAAGAAAAAGGAAAAAGTTGGGGGAACCAATGAAGGGAGATGAAGATTTA
>JBCEWC010006690.1:0-22617 GCA_038996855.1 Solanum aculeatissimum | reverse complement strand
AGTAGTACCCTAGTCAACCCTTCAACAATGGGATACAAAACAAGTCAATCCCTATCTAGGGAGATAACCCATGGTGGTACATGGTCTGAAGGAAAGGGTGGGGCCCTTGGGGATAGCCCACTTACAACCCAATCCCTCGGTACTAAGTCTCATTCCACAAGAATACGTATATATACACGCATCATTAAATCAGAAGACTTACATTCACTTTCAAAACATGCATACTTAGTCAAAATGGAACCATTGTTCAAATCATGTTTATGATTAAGCCAAAGGCTATCAAACGTTTACAAAACGTTTCATAATCATGTCATGTCAATACAATAAGAGTAGCTCATTTATATAGCTTATCATATCAAGCCTTCAATATAAATTCAAAATGGTGCAAGCAGCCGAAATGCTCATTGAGCCAAAACAGAGAGACTATGTGATCACAAGTCATAACATTACATGAATACATGAGTTTATCAAGAGTTTCAATCATGGGTTCCAATGGAACAATAACCATGCCCATGACATGAATGAGATACAGGAACATGGGTAATGGAATCAAGACTTTATTTCACAATTTGAAAGATAATTCATCATAAATCATGTAGAAATCCATGAATAAGTCATAATGCAAGTTACCCATGATTAATTAAATCATGAAAAGGTACATGAAAGTTGATCAATAAGGGTTTTAAATGAACATTCATGAATTCAAGATAAAACTCAAGTTTAAATCACCTAAAAACTACAGCACACAATTCCCAACACTAATCTACAACAATAATACAAGAACCCATAACTTAATTTAAAGTTAAAAATGAAATTTAAAGAGTTAGGGTTCATAGGGTCTTCAAGGATGAAACAGGATCCTTGAATCAAGTCCTACATACCTTAATTTTACCAACAATTTGCAAGGGCAAACTTGGTCAAGGCTGGCTTCCCCAAATTCTTCAAGCTTTGTTCAATGGAGGCCAAGAGGATTTTAGAATTTCTAAAGTGAGTGTAGGAGACTTGGAATGGAAGAATGAGGGTTTGGGGATTGATTTAGGGGTTTAGGAGACCTTAGGATACCTAAAAGGGGCTTGGGAAAATATTAAATCACGAAATTACCATTAATGAAATGGAAATTTTCAAGTTTAAGAAGAATCACACGGAGTGCTACAGTGATTGTGCACTAGTCAGACGGACCATCCAGATGCACCATCAAAATGTACTTAGCAATATTTCAACGCGAACTCTCGGAGGACTTTCTGGAACACTTGACGGAGTATTTGATGGGTCGTGTGAGGGTTTACGGTCCATATCCCTGTCCCTTGAGCCTTTACTTAGCCACCTAGACCAACCATGACTTGGCCAAGCTACTGTCCCACTTGACGGGATAATTCACGGCTCATCAAATTGCACACGGACCATTTAGTGGTCCGTGGCCTATGACATGTCTTATGGGGTGGTTCCTGGCCAGCCCTAGCTCACTGGACCACCTCACGACACACCACATGGACCGTGGCCCTATCCTTGGCCACTTTCCGGAGCCTATCTCCAATGTCTTCCTAATTTCAGGCAGTCCCACTGTTTAAGCCATAACTTCCTCATCCGAACTCCAAATCGAGTGAAACCAGTTGCGTTACAAAGCTAACTCAAAGACCTTAAATTTTATATTAGTATCATACACGGTTCAACCCGCATAAAAAGTTATGTCCGTTCAAAGCCTACTGCCCAAATGACTTCTCTAGGACACCAAAGGATCCATTTTGCGTTCGGCCACTTAACTCAACCCGTGGCTACCAAAACTCAAATATTACTAGTAGTACATCATATAAGACCAACCATAAGGAGTTTTCAAAAATTTTCGGGTTGTTACATGTCATGCCTCACATATGGGCTTGGGTTTTGCTTTGATGCAACATACAAAATCATTGCCTCTACCTCAAGGTAATTGAAGGTGCATGAAAAGAACTATCCAATGCATGATCTTGAGTTTTTGGATGTTATGTTTATATTGAAAATTTGGTGACACTATCTCTATGGAGTACATGTTGACATATTCACTGACCATAAAATTTTGCAATATGTTTTTAGCCAAAAGGATTTGAATCTAAGGAAACACAGGTGGTTGGAACTTTTGAAGGATCATGACATGAGTTTGATGTATCACCCTGGCAATGCTAATATTGTGGCCAACGTATTGAGTAGAGTGTCTATGGGTAGCATGGTGCATGTTGAGAGTGGAAATAAAGAGTTGGTTAAAGAATTGCATTATTTGGCTTATTTGAGTATGAATCGGAATAGTTTGAGTAATGGTGGTGTGTTGATACAAAATGGGAAAGAATCATCTTTAATGGGCGAAGTTAAAGAAAATCTAGACATGGATCTTACTTTGGTTGAGTTGAAAAAATTGGTGGTTGATAATAAGGTAAAGGTCTTTTCACAAGGAGTAGATAGAGTATTGCATCATCAAGGACGATTATGTGTACCCCAAGTTGATGGAATAAGGGAAAAGATACTTGATAAAGCTTATAATTCCAGGTACTCCATTCATCTGGGATCCTCCAAGATTTATGGGGATTTGAGAAAAGTGTATTTGTTGAATGACATGAAGAAAGAAATAGCTAGGTGTGTGATGGAATGACCAAATTATCAACAAGTAAGATTGGACAATCAAAGACCCAGTGGTTTCACTTAAGATATTGAGATACCAACTTGGAAATGGGAGATAGTGAATATGGACTTTGTTATGGGTTTTCCAAAGACTGGAAAGCAATTTGACTCAATTTTGATGGTTGTGGATATGATAACAAAAATAACTCACTTTTTACCGGTGAAGCCTTCTTATGGTGCCGAAGATTATGGTAAGGTTTATTCCAAGAGTTGGTGAAGTTGAATGGGATACCATTGTCCATCATATCAGATAGAGGTGCTTAATTTACTTTACATTTTTGGAAGTCCTTCCAAAAACGACTTGGCACTAGGTGAAGCTAAACACTATGTTTCATCCTCAAATGGATGGACAAGTAAAAAGGACAATACAAATGTTAGAGGATATGTTGAGGGCTTGTGTACTTGATTTTAAAGGAAGTTGGAATGATCACCTACCTCATATTGAATTTGCTTATAATAATAGTTTTCATTCAACCATTGGTATGGCTCTAGTTGAAGAATTATATGGTAGACGATGTAGATCACTGGTGAGATGGCTTGAAATTGGATAAATGTTTTAAATTGAGCCAAATTTGGTACTTGATGCTATGAAAAAGGTGAAAATCATAAGACAAAGGTTGAAGGCTTCCCAAAGTCATCAAAAGTCATATGTCGATGCTAGGAGAAGAGAATTAGAGTTTAATAAAGATGATTGGGTATATTTAAAGATTTTCCCAATGAAAGGAGTAATGCATTTTGGTAAGAAATGCAAATTGAGTCATAGATATGTGGGACCTTATGATATAGTGAAGAAAGTTGGGAAAGTATTCTATGAACTAAATTTGCCTATGGAGTTAGCTATGGTTCATCCAATGTTTCATGTTTCTATGCTAAGAAAATGCTTGGGTTATCCTAATTCCATTGTTCCATTAAAAGATGTGTCCATTGAAGAAGATTTGACTTATGAAGAAGCATCGGTTGAAATTTTGGACCTGCAAGTGAAGAAATTAAGGAATAAGGAGGTTGCATCCATCAAGGTGTTATGGAGAAACCGACAAGTTGAAAATGCTACTTGGGAGGCTTAGGCAGATATGATAAAACTATACTCTTACCTCTTTCCTTCTATTCAAACCTAAAGTACTTAATACGATCTACTCCTTCAAAATTCTCAGGAATACATATTTCTTGTTAAGTTGCATGCATGCATGATCAAGAAACTATTTTTGAATGATATTTGATGCATAAGATTGACGATTTCATGAAAATGACGTTTTAGTTGCATTTTTGTATTTATACGATGATGTTGACTCTTTTCTGCTCTATTTAAGCGTAATTCTGTCTCATTCAAGGACGAATGATCCCAAGGGGGAGATATTGTAACACCCTTCATGTTTATAGGCTTGGAAAACTAGAAGTTGAGATTATTACTGACAGGTTGATTTTACGAGCCATTCTACGACGTGTAGAAGAAACCATGGGTCATAGGTGCACTGGTGGAAAGTGCCTAGTGACATTGGAAAATTGAAGAAATTCTGGAAGTTAACTTACGTGTTATCAGATGGACCATATGAATAACCATGGCCCGTCAAAAGGTCTCATTGGTAGAGGCCCTAATGAACCAAAAATTTATCTAAGTCTGGAATTATTCTACGAAGGCTCTTACGGCCCATAAGTGCATCGATGGGCCATGCTGCATGTTCGTGGGTCAAAATATGTAATTCTAGTAGCTCAACTATTGTGACACCCATTTCCACGAGGCAAGGTACAGACTATAGGTGTATCCACGACCCGTAAGAGGGATTTTCTAGACAGTTTTAATAATTTTTAATGAAGGGTATTTTTGACATTTTCAATCCATCTAATTCCTATACTATATCATTTTGGCCCTTTTAACTACCTTAACAGACCTAACCTCTATAAAAGGCCTATTCCTAATTCATTCAAAGCTTTTAGTTCTCAATTTTCTCTCAAGGGTTCTCAATATTCTCTCTTTGAGTCAATGGTTCCATTGAAGCCAAAGTTTTAAGGTTTTATCAAATTTTTCTAGATTTCTCCCCTCAATTTTAAGGATTCTACTTATTGTATGTAGGGCTTCATTCATGGATTAGTTTCATCCGTGGAGCTCAATCCAAAACCCTCTTTTTTTTATCAAAGTTTTATGATGAATTATTATGGGCTTTTATGCTATGATTCCTAATGCATAGATTATGATTCCTATATGATGATTATGATTAATTATGGATGCATTATAATGAATTACATGATCTATATGATTTTCAAGCAAAAGTATATGATTTCAAAGCATGCATGGTTAGGGCTTAATGATTTGATATGGGTTCCTTTACTAATGTTCTAAATTGAATTAAATGCATATTTCTCTCTATGAATCCTATTCAATTGCATGGTTTTGACTCAATTGTCCATGGACCTACACTTATCCCTAGTCCCCTATGTTGAAGTTATGAATTTTCATGATTATGATCTCAAGTATGTAAAATCATGTTTTATGACCATGATGATGTTATGAAAGTTGTGATGATGCAATGATAAAGAGAGTGATAAAAACCTTAATGTTTATGATGATGATATTAAGGTTATAATGTCTACCCACACTATGATAAAAGTAAAGTAGATGAACTATTCTTATGACATGATGTATTTATGAAAGTTATGATGACTATTTATGAACTATGAAAGTACTATTTTAATGAAGTATGACTTATGTTGAAAGCTATGTATATGCATGATTTAAGTATTCCTTAGGATACGACTTAACACCAAATAGACTTGTGTGAGCGAGCCTATCCCCAAAGGTCCTTATATAAATCCTCAAGTCTCCTAACTATGTGCCACCATAGGAATGATGTTCATTATTTATGCCTTAAAGGTGTGCTATTGGATCCATGTAGCTTATATGATGGACACTCACCATGCTAGGATAGAGCCTAAAGGGTAGGGTCAAATAATGGTTCTCACCGTGCTAGGATAGATCCTATAGGGTGAGGATCGAGTTTACCTTGGAAAAGTAGACTCCTCTTAGCTTGATATAGAGTGAATACTGGAATTTCATATAATATCTCACATGGTCTTATAAATGTTGGTTATGGACTTACTCTTATATATGTATGTTAAGGTTATGAGTGGATTTAATGATGCTTCTTCTCATGATTTTAAAGTTGCATGCTCATGCATATTGTGCTCTTATCTTATTGATTATGATTATGCATATTGATATTATTGTGATATCTTGATACATGACACACCTACATACTTAGTGCATTCTATGTACTAGCACATACTTCTTTGCCTGCATGTTCTAACCATGTAGAGATGAACGACGAGATGACTATTTTGTTACGTGGCTAGATTCAAATTTCAAGCTTGAAGACTCTGAACAAGCCTTATGATATTTTTTCTTTATGTTAAGACTTTATCATTTTCATTCTTTCGATATATATATTGATGGTGAGCTAATGAGCTATGTGCTAGTCCCTGCCAAGATCTATAATTTAGAGGCATGATTTGGACATGATGGTTTGATATATATTCCCTTATGGGAACTATAACATTTTATTTCTGTATACTTCTGCTTGCTTATTCTCTTTTGTATTCTTATTTTCCGTATGACTTCTTATGATCTAAAAATGAGGCTTAGATGGGATGCCTTCGGATGTCACATTCCCCATATCACAACTAGGCCCTAGGTTTGAGTCGTGACATATAAAAAGAAAAGTGTTAGCCTTTATAAATGATAGCACACTAAAGGGACAAAAATTAAAAAATATAATATGGCTAATTGGAGCATTTGGATTCTTATAAAGCCTCAAATTGGTGATCTCTAGGTGGGGATATTAAACACATCCCTCATGCCTTATGTTTAAGCATTTGGAATATTGTAAAACCTCAAATTTGTGATGTCAAGGCGGGGACGTTAAACACATCCCTTCATGCTTTATGTTTGAGCATTCGAAATATTCTAAAGCCTTAAATTGGTGATCTTAAGGCAGAGATGTTAAACACATTCCTTCACGCCTTATGTTTGAGTATTTGAAATATTATAAAGTCTCAAATTGGTGATATCAAGGCAGGGATGTTAAATACATCCCTTTACACATTATGTTTAAGTATTTGTGTAATAATGTCGAAGGTCATTTTTGATATTCTTGACCAAATTACAATTTTGCCCTTCCTTATAGTTGCCTTAAGTTATTTTTGGTTGAGTCTAAAAGTTTTATTTTTGAAAACCTTGAGAAAATTTAGAGTTTTACTAAAGAAAGAGTTTTTAAAGGCTTAAAGTTGGAAATTTTGAGTATTATGGTCATATTGAGTTTCGAGTGTCGAAATTCAAATCTATCAATTCCATCAGCTCTGGAATGTAGAATTTGGTCTAGGAGAACTTGCAAAACTGAATTCGGAGTTAAAATAAAGATTTTGGATCCAAAGTTGCATTTTTAGTTGATTTTTGGATCATAGATTGACTTTGGTCAACATTCGAAGTTTGGAAGCTCAAACTAAAATTTTGACATTTCTAGTGGTTCCAGATGATGAAACTAACACTAGAAATGGTCTCGTTGTAATTTTTAAAGTTTTTAGAGCAGTTTGGGTATTGTATGTTTTAACTAGTTTTTTTTAGTTTTATCAAGTTCCGCGCTAAGAAGGTCTCGAATTTGAATTTTGATGGTTCGATTGAGTTTGGTACATTATTTTTTGTAGAGTTATATGCCTGGTTTGTATTCAAAGGGTTCCGAATGAATCTCAAGGGACCATTTTGTGATATCCTTGCTGTAATTCTTTTGCTATCTGGTGCATCTAGGTTGTTCTCCGCATTCATTCCTCGATCACCGCATCCGCGGAGGTCAAATTATTTAGACCTTCACATTGGTGAAAAGAGAATCCGCATTCGCAGAGTTATAGACATATTAATCTCCACATTCGCAGAGGGTTATTCCTTTGTGGCTTCGGCATTCTCGGAGCATTAAATAGACCTAAATAGTGAATGACTTTTAAATGACAAATTGGGTTATTTTTCTCCATTTTCAAACCTCCAAGCTCCGTTTTCAAGAGAATCTTCAAGGTTTTTCAAGACAAATCTATTGGGTAATTATTTACTAACCTATTTCCTTAATTTTCATTGATTAAATTGTTATTTTAACTTAGAAATTGAGGTTTTTAGTTGAAGAAATAGGAGATTTTTGGACTTTGATTTCTAATGCTAAATTGATGATTTTGACCTCCTTTTAACTCGTTTTCCAAATGGTTTTCACTAATGGAATCCTTATTACTCGAGGAATGTTTTCATAGATTAATTTTTAAATTCTAAAAACTTTTTTTTATATGGAATTTTTACCATTTTACACCTTTCACCCAAATTGATTGATTTTAGTGTCATTAAATTTGTATTGTGATTGTGATGTAATATTTGACTAGATTTTTATGATTTGGAGTATTGTAGAAAGAAATGTTTTTGGATTTGACTTGATTTGAGACTTCTACTAAGTCAAGTGAACTTCAACCATTTGTTAAGTATAATTGAACCTCGTATGCTCCCATGTGTATGAATTTGGATGATTTGGGCACAAGTTGGGATAGAATTGTTTTATTGTAGGCCTTTATCATAGGATTTTGAATTTAGATAATTGTTCATATTGTGAAATCTTAACATGTGAATTAATTATGAATTCATGATGCATCTGATCTAGTGAATTATGAGCTATTGATGATGAGATGACACTGATATTGAGATTTCATTTATAATGTTGAGATTGTGAAGACCTTGAGAACGTGATGAAATTGATATGGTGATAGTATTGAGATTGCATTTATTGTATTCATTTGCTACTTGCGCATTAATACTTATGATGGCTATGACTGAGAGATGAGTAAGGTAACATGTGGATTGGTGGCCGAGGTCTTTACTAGACAATGATTAGCCAAGGTCATTGCCACCGAGCAAAGATAATATGCTGTCTGATGATGTGACTGAGGTTTCTTTCGGCCGAATGAGCATTGGTTGAGGTCTTTGCTGGCAATGTTCACGGATACATGGTCCTCGCATGGACCCCATGGGTTCTGTTCTGACACGATTAACAAATGTGAATCATATGATAGTCATGCATCATGATTATTTGATATTGCATCGCATTATTTTCATCTCATGGAATCCACTCCATCTCACATCATTCTTTCTTGATATTTTTATATGTAACGCCTATGAAGTTGTGAATGAGTTAAAACTGTTTATATTATCGAAGATCTACTATGCTATTTGACTTTGAGTACCTATTAGATATATTGAGATACTATTCTACGAGATATAAATATATGCCTATGTATATTGTGTTGTGCTGGACCTTTTATGAGTGCAGGTTTGTAGTTTGGTAGTATATGGTTGGGTGGATAGGAATACTTGTGTTCTTTATTGCTTTACTTTAGGTTAGTTTCTATTTTCTGAGTACCTTGTGGTTTGGTGCTCACCCGTTGCTACATTTTTGTAGTTTGTGAGCCCGATCCTCTTACTAGCATCCATTGTTACATGATCGAGCTTCAAGATCACTTGCGAGATAGCTTCTTGTCTCTTCAACAGACTTTTGAGGATTCTATTTTACATTTTATTCTATTTGAGGACTAGACATTGAGACTTGTATTTCATATGTGTATTTTGATTATTATAGGCTTATATATGTGACACCTGTTCTGGGATAGTTGTAGTTGGTTTCCTTTGCTTATCTATCTTATTAGACTACTTATCTTTCACTTTGTTATCATTTTGGGTTATTTAATTTTGGGCTAACTTGCCTTGGTGGGTTCGGTAAGTACCATCACACTCGATTTTTAGGTTGTAACAATTTGGTATTAGAGCCCAAGGTTCATAGGTCTCACATGTGTACAAGTCCAATCTAGTAGAGTCTAGAGGATTGATGCAGAGACGTCTGTTACTTAGCCTTGAGAGGCTATAAAGACTGTTAGGAAATTCTTTTTTATTTCTTTCTATTCTATTCAAGCATGGTTTTATTTAAATATTGAGTGGTCATGTGTCCTTTTTGTAGATGGCGAGGACTAAAGCTAGATCAACAATCGGACAAGGGGAGGCAACCCTTAATATTTCTATTGAGACTCCAACTTGGGGTAAGGGCTAAGCCAGAGGCCAGGGTAGAAGTTGGGGACGAGAAGCAACACCAGCTAGAGATTATGAGAGGGGCATCTCCCATAAGCCAGTGATAGAGCCTAGAGGGAAGCAGGTTCCTTTCGAGTTTGCTGCAGCACCACTACTCTAGGATACCTTTCTAAGAATTTTGAGCGTACTTGATTCCATGGGTCAGACAGGTAGCCTAAGTGATACATCAAGTACTTCACAGACATGGGTAAGATTTCAACCTCCAGATCAATAGCAGGCCCTAAAGGCCCAGGTATAAATAGAGCAGCCACTAACAACACCTACTGTTTTGAGATCCCTCCAATAACTGCCTTTACTAATGAGGAGCAACGTAGATATGAGAGATTCATGAAGATGGACTCACCTCAATTTTACGGTGGAAAGACCGAGGATGCTCATGAGTTCTTAGTTATATGTAGGGAGCCACTTGAGAACGTGGGGTTGGCAGAGACCCATGGTGTACGATATATGACCCTTTAGTTCCGTGGGCTAGCCAGGGAGTAGTGGAGGACCTATTTGGGATTATTTCCAGATGGGTCTCCTCTGATGACATAGGAGACATTTTCTAGTGCCTTCTATGACAAATTCGTACCTTGAAGTGTTTGGGAAGAGAGTCGTCTGAGGTTCAAAAGTTTTAGACCGAGCATTATGACAGTTTTCGAGTATGAGGTCCATTTTTGTCAGCTAAGTCAGTATGCTTCAACTATTATTCCTATAAAGGTAAAGAGAGTTCACCGTTTTATGAGAAGGTTGGCTAATTCTGTAAGATAGCCAGTGTTTTGAGATGGAGCATCTTTTCAATCAGTGGTCAATGCCACCAAGGAGGCAGAGCTCATGTAGAGAGAGGTGTTTGGGGACCCCAAAAAGGTTTGTATATTTGGACAGTTCTTGGGTGGCCTCATCTGGAGGCAGATGTATGAATAGGGGAGATGGTTCATTCCAGCACCATAGGGTTTGATGCAACCTTTCTAGCTTCTAACTTAGGGCAAGGTCTTCATGATTCTTATAGCTCAGGCCATAGCTGATCCAGCTCAAAGCAGAGGTCTATATGTCGGGGTGGCTACAGTATCCCTTCTGTCCCTTCACAATAGTCATTCACCCCTAGATCTAGTTTTGGGTGTGGATCTCCAAAGCATATGATTCAACAGTGTCTCATGCAGACTCACACTGGGCCCTATCGTTCATACACTATAGCATCGGTCAGAGATCCAACACCATAAGATAGAGGTACAACCCTATAGACTAGGGGTGGAGGTAGGGGTCATGTTGACAAAGGTGGATACATAGGAGGTAGAGGAGCAGATGATGCTTCCACACATTTTGGATGTAGAGGGGTAGGTTTTACTAGTGGAGGATGGGGTGGACATTGTTATGCTTTTCCATATTGAAACGACGTTGAGGCCTCTGATGTTGTAAACTCAAGGCTGAACCAACATAAAAAACTTGATGAGTTTTGTTTGAAGGAATATGAGATCTCAACCCTGTACAAGCAAAGAATGAAGTTGCATCATGATTGTCGTATTAAACATGACTAGTTTGCACAAAAAGAGTTGGTTTTGCTGTACAACTCTAGGATGAAGTTATTTTTTGGAAAATTCAAGTCTAGATGGTTGGGTTCATTCAAGGTACCACATGTTTTCAACCATGGGGTTGTTGAGTTAGAAAAGAAGAATGGCATGAGATTTAAAGTCAATGGCCAAAGGGTCAAACAGTATTTTGGCAATAATGAGAAAGTGAGGACAGTAGAAGCATGGACACTTGGTGAAGCCTGAGTAACCAAGGGTTCTATGTCATGCAGCGATAATAACTCAGGTGCTACTTGGGAGGAAACCCAAGCACCCTGGCACTTAGGCGTCCAGGTATGTTTTTTGACCCCTATGCTTTGATTCTATTACATTTTATGCATTAAGGACAATACATATTTTTTATGGGGTGTGGGTAGTTTTAGACCTTGGTAAAGTCTAAGTACCTATGACCTATAACTATTTCAATTTTTTCTTGCCTGTGTTCTTTTCCTAAGGACATGTTCTTTTTGTTGAACCAACATGTTTAGGATGTATAGGTAGTATTAGTAGCACATTGTACTTAAGTCTATGACATATATTTGTTTTCATTGAAAAATGATACCCACCAAAAATTTGTTATTTTTAGGTAGTCTTGATAACATCCATGTGGTTTTGGCCGTTGACAATGCTTATTCTGATAAGTGAGGTGTAACTTTGATAAAAAAAACATGATCTGAGAGTTTGAGTTAATAGTGTAATTAGTTCAAAGTGTGTGAGCTTATTTGCATAACTCTCATACTAGGTTTTAATTCAGAACTTGCCCTGTTACTCTGAATTAGATTGTAGGTTAGTTGGTTAGGAAAGGATCTTAGGTTGTTGTTCATATTAGTCCACTTAGCCTAAATAGCCAACCAAATGCTTGGTGTATCCCTTGAGCCGAATATTTGAGCCTTGCATATACCTTTTCCTTTGTAGACACCTAAGTAACTAAGCCATGTTGATTGTGAAATCCTAAAATTAGCCCAGGTCCTTCCTTGAACATTATTTACCTTGACTGAGGCAAAAATATTAAGTTGAGGGTGGCTACCGAAAGTGGCCCTGGTTCGTAGGTTAGATATTTTACACCTCAAGTCAAGCCAAAATCTTGAGTTGAGGGTGGCTAGTGTAAGGGAGGTCAAAATAAATGGGGAGGAAGCTAGTGATACATTGAAAAAAGAAACAAATATGCTATGGGTGCCAGAAAAGATTCCTTAACAATAAGTTAAAAAGAAAAAGAATGTGTAAAATAAAAGGCAATGAGCTAAAAGCTAGAATAAAGGACCCAAAAAGCTTGAACTAGAAAATGGGGAGAAGGAGTGAGAAGTATCAGTATTGGTAGGGAAAAGTGTAGAAAACCCAATATCAAGGAAGGCCTTTAGTCACTATGTTTCCAAAATATCATACAAAATCCCCCTGAGCCTACATCACAAGACAAGAAAGTCCTATAGTGATCTTAATCTAAGTAGTTGAAGGTCATAGTCATGATTATAGGGGAAAACATATGGGATTGAGCACAATGTTTAAATATTTATTATAACTGTGAGTGAGTTTGTGAGTCCTAAGAATTGAATTTGAAAATACTAACATGAGTTGGACATGAGACTTCTTTGTGGGAGGGCACTTGTATTACACTGTTGATTCTAGGCTAGTTCAGTGATTTTTGGGTATCTGTGGTTACCTTGCTTGTCATAGTTGTATTGTCACATATATTGATATGCATTGGTTTGTTTGATGACTATCTGATATGCACTGATATGTTAGTTTGCGTGTCTGAGCTTGATTTTGAGATAATATATGCGTGGGTACTAAGGACTATGTGTTACTATACTGCTTATATAGATTAAGTTTATCGCTTGAGGACAAACAATAATTTGAAGTTGAGGGTGTTGATGTGCTGTCAAAATATAACACTTTTGATGTTTAAAACTTTGAATATTTTGTGTTCTCAAAGCGACATTTGTAGGTTTGATGTGTTTTTATTTTTATTTTGCAACATTTCAGAGTTGGCTTGGTTTTGGGATGAAGTTTGCAGATTTACAATATTTTGGGAGTACAAAGCACTCTACGGGCTATGGAGACGTCTATAAGCCATAGAGTGGTTTCGTGACTAAGATCTAGTGAAAGACCTATTTTCAAATGCTTAGTCCATGACGAAATAGACGAGCCATAGATGTTGATATGACTTATGGAGTGGTTCCGTGCCTTGAGGAATAGAGATGAATAGTTTCAGGCAATATCCCAAATGAATCCCAATACTATCCGTAAATCTAAATATGGCCTGTAGGAAGGTCTTGTGGAATTGAGGGTCAGTTTTTAAAGTTGAATTCTATGAAGCCTCGACACAGACTGTGGTCCTCTACGAACCGTAAACCCTTCCATGAAGCCTGCCAACTCAGTTTTCCTACTTTATTTTGAATTTGATTTATACTTAGTACAAATAGGTTTTTAGGTTTCTTGTATTAGGAGAGAGAGGCAGAACGACAGAAAAACACTTGTGAAACTCTCTTTGTGTGATTTTTACATTAATTATATAACATTATGATTTCTTGAAGATTGGGATTTCTTTCTCCTTAACTTTATCATTATAAGTGATTAATTATGCTTTTCTTTAACTAGGGTTGTGAGAACTATGAAATACTAACAAGGTAAAATTGGATAATCCATAATTCTTGGAAGGTGTGCATGTATGTACTGATTATTTCTTTTCATTTTAATTATTTTTTAACAGGTGGCCAACGTTACAACTTTCCTAGCATTATTGACTGGATCAAGGTAGTAATGAAAAGGAAAAGAAAATAATTAACAGGATTCAATTGATGTTTTCTCGTCTAATCAACCAAAATGGATGAAGTAAAGGTTGTACTAGAACAATAGGTAATCGGATTACTAATGTCACACTACGGACATGGATCAAATCATGTAGTGATATTTATCTCTCACCTGGATTAAAGGGTTTGGTAAAAATAACTTATTGTTCTGCATGCTACACACTAGAAAAGATTGTGATTATCTGGTACTACTGAGTTAGGGAATCATGGGGAACACAATACCCTAGTTACTTCTTCTACTGATTTTACAACACTTGCACTAATATAGAGTTAATTTTCTAAAAAGTTATAAACCCATCCCTTTGGGAGATAAGTGGGTTAATTGCCTCAAATTATTTTGAATTATCATAAGTCTACCATATTCCATGTGGGTTCGATCCTAACCTTGGTTAGATTATATTTCTTGACAATGACCACTTTAACATCCAAAAAAGAAGTGTAGCTTGGGCGACATCAGTAGGTGAGCCCTTAGTAGTGGATTGGGTGTACCGATCCTATCTTGTGACCTTATCAAGCTATCAGGCTTAGGTTGAAATAATTATTCTTTATATGATTGATTTTCATGTTATATTAGGGATAAATTAGCTTTTCCCTCATCAGGCTATTCTTGATTTCTATGCTAAGACTGTGATTTTGGCCATTTCGGGTAGATTGAGTATTGTATGGAAAGGTTTAAGTGGGTCTTATCCCAATAAATTTATATCATATATTTGGTCATGGAAACTAGTAGATCAGGGTTGTCTTACTTATTTGGATTTTATCTGGATACCGGTGTTGAACCACCGCCGATGGAGTCTATTCCTATTGTTTGTAAGTTTGTTGATGTGTTCCCTTCATACCTTCTTGGAGTCCCTCCTGATAGGGATATTTATTTTGTCATTGATCTTGAGCCATGTACTAAGCCTATTTCTATTCTTCCCTTCCATATGACTCTGACTGAGTTGAAAAATCTAAAAGAGAAAGTCCAAGATCTCTTGAGAAATGGGTTTATTCACCCGAATGTATCTCCTTAGGGTGTATTTGTCTTGTTTGTGAAGAAAAAGAATGGCTCCATGAGAATGAGTATTAACTATAAATAGATAAAAAAATGCCTATAAAGAATAAGTATCCCCTCCCTAGAATTGATGATTTATTTGATAAGATTTAGGTTGCAACTTCCAAGATTGATTTGAGATTCGGATATTATCAGCTGAGGATTAGGGCTTCTAAAATTCCTAAGACAACTTTCATGATGAGGCATGAGCACTATGAGTTCCTTGTTATGTCATTTGGGCTAACAAATACTCTGACAACATTTATGGAGTTGATGAATGGTGTATTCTAACCATATCTGGATTTTTTTATTATTGTCTTCATTAATGATATATTGGTCTACTCCAAGACCAAAATGGACAATAAGCAACACTTGTGGATTGTACTTCACAACTTAGAATGGAGAAGTTGTATGCCAAGTTTTTCAAGTGTGAGTTCTAGTTTAGTTTGGTAGCATTTCTAGGTCATATTTTATCTATAGAGGGTATTCAGGTTAATCTAACGAAGATTGAGGTGGTTCAAGGTTTAACTAGACCTACTTTGGCCACTAAGATTTATATTTTTATGAGCCTAGCTTGTTATTACAGGTGATTTGTTCTGGTCTTTTCTTCGATAGCAGCTCTATTGATAAGACTCACTTTGAAGAATACTCTATTTTATTGGTTGAATGAATGTGAGAAAAGCTTTAAAAAGCTTAAGTTATTATTGACTACCACCCTTATATCAACTTTGCCAGAGGAGGATATTGATTTCCTAGTGTATTGTAATGCATTCGAGGTTGGCTTGGGTAGAGTCTTGATGCAAAAGGGAAAGGTGATATTTTATGCCTCTAGTTAATTGAACACTCATAAGAATAACTATCCTACCCATGACTTGGAGTTAACAACTGTTGTATTTGTGTTAAAGTTGTGGATACATTATCTTTATGGATTTCATTGTGACATCTTCACAAATCATCATAGCTTATACTATATCTTCCACTAGAGGGACCTAAACTTGAGCCAGAAGAGGTGGATTGAGCTCCTAAAGTATTATGATGTGACCATCTTGTATCACTCGAGTAAGGTCAATGTGGTAGTTGATGCTTTGAGTAGAAAGGATTCTATTATAGAGAGTCTTGCAACTATTCGAGTTAAGGAGTGACCTTTGGCTAGGGGTGTTCAGAGGTTAACTAATGGGTTTGTGAGATTGCAACTTTCAAAGGATGGTGGTGTACTTGCTTATTTGGAGTCTCGTTTCTCCTTGATGGATCAGATTAGTAGTCGCTAGTTTGAGGATGAGAAGTTATGCCAAATTTGTGACAAGGTGATTAGAGGGGAGGCTAAGGAAGAAACACTTGATCCTAAGGGTGTATTGAGGATCGGGGGTTGGATTTGTGTGCCTAAGGTAGATTATTTGACCAGGTTGATCCTTGATGAGGCTCATTGTGCTAAATATTCTATTCACCTGGGAACAACAAATATGTATCACGACTTGAGTCATCACGACTGGTGGTATGGCATGAAGAGAGATGTATCAGAGTTTATAGCTAGGTGCTTGACATGTCAGCAAGTCAAATATGAGCATTTGAGACCAGATGGAGATCTTCAAAGGATGCCCATTCCTGAGTAAAAGTGGGAACACATTTCTATCGACTTTGCGGTTGGCTTACCTAGTACAATTAGTGTTTTGATTCCATATGGGTGGTGGTGGATCGATTGACTAACTCTACCTACTTTATCTAAGTCAAGGTGAAGTTCACAACTAAGAAGTTTGCTTAGCTCAACATTAGTCAGATTGTGAGACTTCACAGAGTTTCAGTTTCCATTGTATCACACCGTGGTTTACTATTTATATCCCACTTTTGGAGAGCATTGCCGCATACTTTGGGTACCCATTTAGACCCGAGTATAAATTTTCACCCCCGACCAATAGGCAGTCTAAGAGGACCATTCAGGTATTAGAGGATATATTTTGGGCATGTTTCATCAATTTTGGTGCCAGATGGAATCAACATTTGGCCTTGGCGGGGTTTGTATACAACAATAGTTACCAATTCAACATTCATATGGCTTCCTTTGAGACCTTATATGGCCGGAGGTGTAGATCACCTATCGGATGGTTTGACTTGGTAGTGGTGAAGAGCATGGGTGTAAATATGATGAGGGATGATATAGATCGGGTGAGGTTGATTCAGAGTAGGTTGGTGACAACCCGAAGTAGCCAAAAGATCTATGTTGATAGGGAGGTTCAACCTTTGGAGTTTATGGTTGGTGATATGGTGTGTTGAAGGTCTCACCCTTGAAGGGTGTTATGAGGTTTGAGAAGAAGCGAAAGCTCAGTCTGAAGTTTAATGATCCTTTTGAGATCTGGATAGAGTGGGGGAGGTAGCTTATAGACTTGTCTTCCCACCCAACCTATATTTAGTTCATCCTGTGTTTCATGTCTCTATGTTGCAGTGTTATATTCCAGACGATTCTCATGTGATTTCCATGGATTCAATTGAGTTGAGCCCAGATTTGACTTATGAGGAGCAGTCGATGGCCATTTTAGAAAGACAAGTGAAGAAGTTGAGAACTAAGGAGATAACTTCGATAAAGGTTTAGTGGAGTAGCAGGCTCGACAGTGAGGCTACATCCAATATCCCAGCATTTTGAGACTTCAGGTAAGTTCTTTATCTCGTGTTTGAGGATGAATATTATTTTTAGTAGTGGATAATGTAATGACCTCGAAGGTCTTTTTTTGTATTCTTGATAAAATTATAGTTTTATCCTTCCCAAAAGTTATCTTGATTCATTTTTGGTAGAGTCTAAAAGTCATATTTTTGAAAACTTTGAGAAAAGTTGGAGTTTTGTTAAAGAAAGAGTTTCTAAAGGCTTAAAGTTATTAATTTTGAGTTTTGTGGTTATCTTGAGTTTTGAGTGTCAGAATTTAATTTTGTCGATTCCATCTACTCGAAAATGTAGAATTTGGTCTAAAAGAACTTGCAAAACTGAATTCAGAGTTAAAACGAAGATTTTTTAATCTAAAATTGCATTTTTAGTTGATCTTTGGATCATAGTTTGACTTTGATAAACATTCGGAGTTTGAAAGCTTAAATTGAAATTGTACCAGTTCTAGTGATTTTAGGTGGTGAAACTTACGCTAGAAATTGTTTCGTTGTAAATTTTAGAGTTTTCAAGAGCAGTTTGGGTACATTAAGTTTTAACTAGTTTCCTTGAGTTTTATCAAGTTATGGGCCAAGGAGGCTCCAAATTCAAATTCTTACAGTTTCATTGAGTCTAAAATGTCATTTCTAGTAGGGTTGCATGTATGGTTTGTGTTCACAGGGTTCCAAAAAAATTTTGAGGGTCTATTTCGTGATTTTGTATGTTTTAATTTTTTGCTATCTGGTGCATCTAGGTTGTTCGCCTCGTTCATGCCTCGATCTCCATGTTCACAGAGGTCAAATTATTTAGACCTCTGCATCACAGAAAGAGGATTTATGTTCATAGAATTATGTAGGTATTGACCTCTGCGTTTGTAGGGGTGGGTCCTGCATTCACAGGGGGTTATTCCTTCATGGATTCCGCGTTCATGAAGCATTAAATGAACCTGAATAGTGAATGACTTTTAAATGATGGGTTTTGTTATTTTTCTCCATTTTTAAACCTCCAAGCTCTGTTTTGAGAGAATCTTTAAGGTTTTTCAAGACAAATATATTGGGTAGCTATTTTCTAACCTATTTTCTTAATTTTCATTGATTAAATTGTTATTTTAACTTAGAAATTGTGGTTTTTAATTGAAGAAATTATGGAGTTTTTGGACTTTTATTTCTAATGCTAAATTGATGATTTTGACCTCATTTTAACTCTATTTTCCAAACAATTTTCACCCTTGGAATCCTTATTACTCGAGAAATATATTTATAGATTAATTTTCAATTCTAACCATTTTACCCTTTTCGTGAAAATTGATTGATTTTAGTGTCATTAGATTCATATAGTGATTAATGCTATATTTGACTAGATTTCGGTGATTTGGAGTATCGTAGAAAGGAAAAAACTTTGGATTTGACTTGATTTGAGATTTATACTAAGGAAAGTGGACTTCTAACCTTTTGTTATGTATGATTAAACCCCATATGCTCCCATGAGTATGAATTTGGATGGTTTGGGAACAAACTGGGATAAAATTATTTTATCGTAGGCTTTGATTATGGGATTTTAAATTTGGCCAATTGTTCATGTTGTGAAATCTTAGCTTTTTAAATTAATTGTGAATTCATGATGTATCTAATCTTCTGAATTATGATCTATTGGTATTGAGATAGTAGCAATATTGAGATTTTTTTTATGATGCTAAGATTGTGATGACCTTGAGAATGCGATGAAATTGATATGGTGATAATATTGAGATTGCATATATTGAATTCATTTTTCACTTGTTCATTAATACTTATGATGGCTATGGCCGAGAGATGAATAAGGTAACATGTGAATTGGTGGCCATGGTCTTTACTGGTCGATAATTAGTAGAGGTAATATACCAGCTAATGATGTGACCGAGGCTACTTTTGGTTGGGTGAGCATTGGCCAAGGTCATTGCTGCCAATGTTAATTGATACATGGTCCTTACCTTGCCCCATAGGTTCTATTCTGTCACGATCAACAGATGTGTATTGTATGACAGACATGCATCACGATTATTTGATATTGCATCACATTATTTCCATCTTATGGCATCTACTTCATCTCACATCATTCTTTCTTGATATTGTTATATGTAATGTGTATGAAGTTGTGAATAAGTTGAAACTGTTTATATTATCATAGATCTATCATGCTATTTTACTTTGAGTACAAGTTGGATATATTAAGATACTATTCTATGAGATATGAGTATAAGCCTATGTATATTGTGTTGTGCTAGGACCTTTCTAAGTACAACAGTATAGTTCGGCGGTATGTGGTTGGGTGGATAGGGGTACTTGTGTTCTTCATTGCTTTACTTCAGATTAGTTTCCATTTGTTGAGTACCTTTTGGTTTGGTCCTCACCCTTTGCTACATTTTTGTAGGTTGTGAGCCCGATCCTTCTTGTTAGCATTCATTGTTATAGGATCGAGGTTCAGGATTACTTGCGAGGTAGCTGCTTGTCTTTTTGGTAGACCTTCGAGTATTCTATTTTCTATTTTGTTCTATTTAAGGACTAGACATTGAGACTTGTATTTCATTTGTGTATTCTTATTATTACATACTTGTTCACGTGACACTAGTTCTGGGATGATTGTAGTTTGTTTCCTTTGTTTATCTATCTTATTAGATTGTTTATCTTTTTCTTTGTTATCGTTTTGGGTTGTTTAATGCTGGGCTGACTTGCCTTGCTGGGTTAAGTGAGTTCCATCACACTCGATTTTTGGGTCATGACAATTTGAAATATTGTAAAACCTCGAATTGGTGATCTCAAGGCAGGGATGTTAAACACATATCTTCACATATTATGTTTAAGCATTTATAATATTATAAAACCTCGAATTGGTGATCTTAAAGTGGGGACATTAAACACATTCCTTCACGCCTTATGTTTAAGCATTTAGAATATTGTAAAGCCTCGAATTGGTAATCTCAAGACCGAGATGTTAAAGACATCCCTTCACGCCATACATTTGAGCATTTAAAATATTGTAAAAGTCTCAAATTGGTTATCTCAAGGGGGTGACGTTAAATCCATCCTTTCACATCTTAAGAGAAAATTCTTGCATTATGGTGAAATGCCTAATTGTGTAGCCTCCACTAAACACAAATACCGCTCCATTTGACCTACAAAAAGGGATGAAGGAAAAAATATATATGAAAAATGTCATACCTCAACAAAGACACCTGAGGGTTGAACTTTAAATTTGATTGAAAATGTATAAAGAAGCACACCCTGATTCATAGGGTGTTTTCCAAAAAGAAAAAAATGAAAGAAAAGGAAGGAAAGAATGAAACAAAGGAAAAAAAAGAAAGAAAGAGGAAAAAAAAGGAGGAACTAGTACAGATCAAGAAAAGGAAAGAAGAAAGAAGGAAAAAAAGAAAGAATGAAGGAAAAAAAGGGAGAAAATAAGGAAAAGAAGAAGTTGGGATTTTCAAAAGATTCCCATAAAAAATGCATTTAAAGCCAAAAAAGAAAAAAAAGGATCAAATATCCTTCTTTTGAATAAGGTAGAATTGGGAATGACTTTCTTTTCTACATATAAATATTATTAAAATATTATAATAATAATAATAAGATTATTGTTATGAAATTAAAAAGTAAGAAGAAGAAAGTAGGGAGAAGAGAGAAGACTTCTTAATCATCTTGAATAATATTCAGATGTATATTACAATAAAGGAAACCATTATATTTAAAGGGAAAAACTGACTTGGTCTCCCAGTAAGAAATTGACTTGGTCTCCAAATAGAATTCTTAACTTGTAAAGCAATCTACATAAAAGATAATAATAACAACAACATACCCAGTGAAATCCCATAAGTGAGGTTTGGGGAGGGTAAAAATGTACATAGACCTTAACACTACCTCATAGAGGTAAAGAGGCTGTTTCTGAGAAATCTACATAAAAGATATTCACTACAAATTAAATATGTTTATAACACTTCCCCTTGAATGTCTATTTTCTAAACTATGTGCCTCGTTAAAATCTTACTAGATAAACCCCGTGAAAAATAATTCTAGTGAAGGAAAAAGAGTACACATATGTATTAATATGCATTTTGGATGCCTCATTAAAAACCTTACATGAAAAATTCAACGGGACAAAATCTTGTAAGGAAAAAAGAGTACTTCGCGTATTAACTCTCTCTAATCAGAACATCAATTCAAAGACTTGAATTTTCGCATCCAAATCTTGTGTACCATCTTCTTGAAAGTTGCAGTTGGTAGAGATTTGGTGAACAAATCAACAACATTGTCACTCGAACGAATTTGTTGCACATTTATATTATCATTCTTTTAGAGCTCATGTGTACAGAAAGCTTTAGTGAAATGTGCTTTGTTCTATCTCCTTTTATCAATCCTCCCTTTAGAATCAAAGAATTTTTGCAAGTTTCTCACTTTAACTTCATTAAGCAAACAATCTATTGTCTTTTGAAAACTCTTCAAGAGTTTCAATTCAAGTTATCAACTTGCATAACCATGTCACGACCCGGATAGGGGGCCTAGATGTGACATGGAAAAGGAGAAACCCGAAGGCCCTCGATCAAGTCATCATAGCATCATTACACACATCATTGGCTCGGAAGCTAAACACATAACACCTAAGATATAAGGGATTTGGGACTTGGGACTCAAGCTATGGGGACAATGTCGGGGATGGGACAAACATGTATACACATAACACATAGCAATAATCTCTAAAGGGACGGGTGAGTAGGACTCAAGCTATGGGGGCACACCGGGATTATGGGACTTGCCACATAAGCACATAGTCATTCA
>JBCEWC010006689.1:0-22617 GCA_038996855.1 Solanum aculeatissimum | reverse complement strand
CCCAACTTGCCACCTTGGCGGGACAGTCACGAGTTTAAACCCTAGAAAAGTCCTAAACTTAGTATTATTTATCCCAATGAGACCAGATACGACTTGGGGAAATATCTCTCTAGTTTTCCACCAATCTCTTGCTAAAGGTAAGTTAATTTATTCCCTAATGTATATTTTAATTCCTACACCTTAGATTCTAGGAAGAAAGATTATGGAAAAAGACTTAGACTTGTCATTTGTGGTGGGTAAAAAGTCCTAGATGAAGGAGATGATCACGGGGATGACCAATAATTAAGATTTTTCTATAATGGTAAATTAGGTCCTTATTCTGGATTTTGTGTATTTTTCTTCATTGCTTATAGACCAAGAACGAGAACTTTGGAGAAGGAGAAAGCTCTGGTTATATAGAATTCAAGGTTTGATTTAAGGTAGGTGATTTAATATTCCCATTTGTGTTATATATGCATGTTAGCTCATTCATAGTATATTCCATATATGTGAAGAAGGGAATGATCAAATAAACTAGTTGATAACTTGTCATGACCTAATTACATGCAATAAACCCTCACTTGAACTTGGTCAGTGATGCATTATTCACTGTTGATGTGATTATGATTGTGATAGTATTTGTGGATTAGGTGTCACGTTCCGACATATATATTATTATCAAATCGAGTGTCACATTCCATATAATGCCCAAAATCTTAAGCTAAGACATGAGTCATTCCTCGTACGTGTATAAACTCAACTTGATGATTTCTAATCTAGTGAGATCAATTATTAGGTATTCAAAGTGGATTACATGTGGTTTGGGTTCATAAGGCATCTCTTACATTGATCCAAGTCCAAAAGATTCCAATCAGCTACATTTTGATATAAGTTTGTATAATGGTCAACTTTAAATAACCATATCTCTTAGAACAAAATGAATTAGGTGACCCATTACCTACCAAATTAAAGGTCTTTGAATTAGCTTGCCAACACATCTAACAGTTCGAAGTACAAGTTTATGGCTATTATACTAAAACTTATCGAAGTTGTCAATTTTGATAATCCACCAAATAATTCGGCGACCCACCAATTTTGATTGTCGAATAGTACTGAAAAGCATCAGAAACTATCAAAAAGTGCAGTCAAAGGGTCCCATTCGGTGTACCACCGAATAGTTCAATGAAGGAACCCTTGGACCACCAATTTTGCCACCAAAACTCATTAAAATATCTTTTTTTTTATTCTTGATGATATTTTTACATTTTCAAAAGGGGTTTTCAACTCATTTAATCTAAATACACTTTCCTAAGCCTATTTTCATGCACAAATAATCTTCTCCTTCACTCATTCCAAATTTTTCTCTCAAGGAAGAAGACCTAAATTTTCCATTGAAGAACAATCTTCAATTTCTTTCAATATTTTTATCAAATCCAAGATTCTCTTCAACTGTTTTCTCTATTTTGTTCTAAGGCATGTGGGTTTCTTCATCCATGGGTCCTTCCACCCATGGAGCCCAAAACCTTTTCAACTCAATTTTTAATTCAAGGTTTATTTTGTTATGGGTACTTTCTATTCATAATTATATGAATGATTCACGTTAGAAATTGTTATTTATTGATTTAAAATGCATGAAATGAGTTGGTATTTTTGAACCCTTTACATTACTACATTGGGTTGATTATTTCTTAAATGGATCTCATCAAATCTTTACTGAAATATTATATTTTGATCTAAATCATAAATATTATGTTCAAATGAGTATTTATTGTCATCTAATTGCATGAATTGATGAATGGTTCCAAGTGAGCATGTTTTACCTTATTCATGCACATTACTCTTAAATTCCATGATTTTAAATGTATATGCATAAACCCACCAAGTTTTGGTACTAAGCTTATATGATGAAGTATCTCATGTATGATGAAAACGTTATACTACATGTATTCAAGTTCATGAATATTATGAATGTTAATAGGCTTCTTCAAAGGTTTATGAAAAGTTATTAAATGATATTTTTCATGGGAAAATAAGGCTTATGAGAAGATCTATGCTTACTATTGATTTATGAAAGTTCTTAATGAATAATTAATTGATGGTGGAGGATCTCCCATATAGTTAAGGAGTAATGAGCTATCCTAAGATTATGACTTTATAATATCAATGAGTTGGGAATTGGATAAATTTTTCTCCCATATGACTTGGAATGATTTTTATGATATGACTTTATGACTTTTGATTTTCTACTCTTGTGAAAACACTACCTAGCACCGAGTTGGACTAAAGGTGAATACCTAAGTTCAAAAACTATGTGCCACCATAGGTAAAGTGATTAGATATGAATACTCAAATCCCTAAGAGGTGAGTGCCCTAAATATAAAGGCTTGGAGGTCCGAGTCTAAGAACTAGAGGTGAGTACCCGATTCACATGATCGCTTAGTGGATCCACTTAGGCACTAGGAAGTTCACCTTGGCAAGTGACTAAGCATTGATCATTTCATATTGAACTTATTACCCTTGTATATGATTATGCATCTTGACTATTATGGCTCATAATTCTCTTGTTATATTACATCCTACATACTTAGTACATTTCAAGTACTAACGCATACTTAGTACATTTCAAGTACTAGCACATATTGTTTTTCTACATGATCTAACCATGTAGGGACCAGAACTCCTATCCATCCACCTCCTCGTGGCTAGTATAAATTCTTGAAGGCGTTACTGGTGGTGAATCCTCCATTTAGAGGGAAATATTCATTTTCTATCTATCTTATGTTAAGACATTGCTATTTTTGTTACTTTACTTTTGAGGGTGAGCCCAGGACATGTCTTGGTCCCCATTCCACTTATAACTAGAGGTATTATTGGATAATATATTATATATGACTCTTGCAGCGCGTATGCATCTATGGAGGCTCTCCCTTAGTCCCTATCCTTTATATGTTGTTACTTGTGATGATATTATTAAGATGTTGAAATTTCTAAGTCCCTACTTCTCATAAAGTGTGTTTCATATCCCCTTTCATTTAGATTTACTTGATGTGATTGAATGGTGGAAATTTCTTATCCCTTGTCCCCATAGAGTGCATCCTAAGTCTCTAATTCCCCTAGTACTACTTGTTAATGGTTGAACTATGCTTCCTAACCAAGGATGTGCTTAAGTATGTTATGAGGCTTATTAGGGTACCTTCGGGTTTTCCATTAGCCATGTCGCACTTAGGTCCTAGGCTTGGGTCATGACAAACTTGGTATTAGAGTACCAGATTTATAAATAGTCCTCAGAAATCCAATGCATCGCGTCAAGTAGATTCTTGTTCATGATTTTGAATCGTGCCACAATTATGAATAGGAAGCAACGAGGCATTTTGGAACTGACTCACTTCTTCATGATATATGTCATGCGATAGAGCTAAATCTTCTAAAGTTTATTTCTGATTCAAATTCTATACATTTCAGAATATGTCGCAAACCTTCCAAAATGTTGGACAATATGGTAACCATCCCTCATTTGATTATCAATCCCCCAGCACCGACATATCTAATGCAGAGATTCGCAATTCCCAATAGATATTGGCCAAAGTTTTAACCGCTCAACTAAACAAACAGGCAAATACCCTCGGGATTACAAATGATAAGAAAGGGAAGAGAGAGGCTAAGAAAGCTCGAGTTGATGGTATTTTATCTTCTATTGGTATTGTGACTCTTAAGTTCAACAAGGAAAGACGCCCTTTCACCATTTGTCAAGGTTGTAAGAAGCATCAAGGAAAGAGTTTGGCTAGAAATAATGGTTGTTTCAAGTGTGGCGGTATTGGATATAAGATGAGGGCTTGTCCATTATCTTTCAAAGAACGGAGAAAAAGGGATAAATTTGAAGGTGGACTTCTACATACTAAGCTCGGTGGTAGCGGCAGTTTCCAACAAGGCAAAAGACTGTCTCATGTTGCTCCCTAAAAGTTCATCAATAATAGGTTGTCAAACACTAAAGCTCAAGGTGGTAATGGTGGACCAAATTCTACTAGGTGCCCAAAATATAGAAGAAATCATGAAAGTACATGCTTGAGAAACACGGATTTATGCTTTAGGTGTGGCAAGATAGGCCACAAGATTTTTAATTATCCAAATGCTCAAAATAAGGATAGAGATGTTCATCCTCAAGGACATGGTGCTCATGGAGGCCAAGAGGCATAAGGTGGCCAATAAGTAGGTGCTCCACATCACAATCTATTTTATGCTCTTAGGTCCTATGCTTGGGTCATGAATTGTTAGGTGAACTATTTGATGTTCTATTGTTTCTAGAAGAGTCTATAGGGGTTGCCCCGTGTCTATATTGCATAAAGTCTTGCCTTGTGATTTTGTTGAACTTGACATGGTAGATTTTGACAATATTCTTGAAATGGATTGGTTATATGCATATCATGCTTCCATTGATTGTAAAACTTTTAAGGTTAGGTTCCAATTTCCTCATGAACCTGCCCTTGAGTGGAAAGGTCATGATTCAATGATCAAGGGTAGATTTATCTTTTGTCTTAAGACTCAGGAATTTATTGCTAAGGGTTGCATTTATCTTCTTGTAAGGGTTAGGGATGTTGAGTTCAGAGTTCCTTCCATTGAGTCAATTTTGGTGGTCAATGAGTTTCTTGATGTATTTCCCGATGAACTCTTTGGTGTCCATACCAAAAGGGAGATATATTTTGACATAGATCTCCTCCCCGATGCTCAAGTTGTTTCATTCCTCCCTATCGTATGGCCCTAGGGAGTTGAATGAATTAAAGGACCAATTGAAGGACTTATTAGAGAAGGGTTTTACTAGGTCTAGAAAATTACCTTGGAGTGCACCGGTGTTGTTTGTGAGGAAGAAGGATGCCTCACTTAAAATGTGCATAGATTACCAGTAACTTAACAAGATCACCATTAAGAACAAATATTCCCTACCAAGGATGAATGTTTTATTTGACCAATTACAAGGTGGCAAGGTCATGGCCTATATGTCTAAGCAATTAAAAGTGCATGAGTGTAATTATCCTACTCATGACCTTGAACTAGAAGTTGTGGTATTTGCTTTGAAATATACATCATTATTTGTATGGGGTTCGTGTAGATGTCTTCACCTATCAAAAACATCTTCAGTATGTGTTCACTTTAAAGAGATCTCAATTTGAGGAAAAGGAGGTAGTTAAAACTCCTTAAAGACTATGATATGAGTGTGCATTATCATATGGGCAAATCAAATATTGTAGTTGATTCCCTAAGTAAGGTATCCATGGATAGTGTAGCTCATTTTGATAATTGGAAGAAGGAGTTAGCAAAGGAAGTTCATCGATTAGCTAGATTGGGAGTTAGGTTGGATGAAGCCGAATATGGAGGTATGGTGGTGCTAGATGGTTCCAAATCTTCCTTGGTTGAAGAGGTCAAATCCAAGCAAGACCTTAATCTCTCTTTAGTTGATTTGAAGGCATTGGCAAAACAAGGAAAGGTAGATGTTTTCTACCAAGAGGGAGATAGTGTCCTTAGCCATCTAGGAAGGTTGTGTGTGCCAAATGTTGATGGGTTGGGGGACTTGATTTTGGAAGAAGGCCATAATTCATGATATTCCATTCACCTCAGTTCTAGAAAGATGTATAGGGATTTGAGAGAAGTATATTGGTGGGGTGGTATGAAAAGGGACATTGCAAAGTTTGTAGTCGGATGTCACAATTTCCAATAAGTCAAAGCCGTCCATTAAAGGTCAGGTGGCCTATTGCAAGACATTGAGATCCCCACTTGAAAGTGGGAACAAGTCAACATGAATTTTGTGGTTAATTTGCCTAAGACCAAAAGGCATGTTGATTCCATATGGGTTATTGTTGATAGAATGATGTAATTGACATATGTTCTACCAGTTAAAACAACTTATGGTGTCGAAGACTATGCTAAGTTGTACATCCATGAGTTGGTTAGATTGCATGGGGTTCCATTGTCCATTATTTTGGATCATGGTTCTCAATTCACCTCTCACTTTTGGAAATCCTTCCAAAGAGTTCTTAGTACTAAAGTCAAGCTTAGCACGATTTTTTATCCACAAATAGATGGTCAAACTGAAACGACCATTCAAACTCTTGAGGATATCCTTAGAGATGGTGTGTTAGAATTCAACGGTATTTGGGATGAGCATCTTCCACTGATTGAGTTTACTTACAATAATAGTTACCACTCTAGCATCAGGATGGCACCATTTGAGGTCTTACATAGGAAGCATTGTAAATCTCTGTTTGAGTGGTTTGAAGTAGGAGAGATAGCCTTGATAGGTCCGGATTTGGTTTTGGAAGACTTGGAGAAGGTGAGGATGATAAGAGAGAGATTAAAGATACCTCAAAGTTAGCAAAAGTATTATTTCGACATTAGGAGGAGAGAGCTTGAGTTTAAGGTGGATAATTGAGTGTATTTGAAAGTCTCACCCATGAAGGGTGTAGATCGATTTGGCAAAAAGGGGAAATTGATCCCTAGGTATATAGGACCATATAAAATCTTAAGGCACGTTGGTAAGGTTGCTTATGAATTGGGGTTGCCTATGGAGATGAGTATGGTTCATCTGATCTTTCATATGTCGATGTTGAGGAAGTGTGTAGGGAACTCAAACTCCATTGTGCCTTTGGAAGTAGTAGGTGTTGAAGAAAACCTGACGTACAAAGAAGTTCCATTGATATATTGGATAGGCAAGTGAAGAGATTGAGGAACAAAGATGTAGCATCCGTTAAGGTCCTTTGAAGGAATCAACAAGTTGAAAGCGCTACTTTGGAAGTGGAAGCAGATATGAAGAAATGATATCCTTATATTGTCCACTCTACTCAAGCCTAAGGTAATAAGCTAATCATGTCTATGGTGTCAAGTCATTTATTTCAGCCCGTTATGTCAGTTTGCATACATATATACTCATGGGAACATATTTTGATGATATTTGATGCATAAGTTTGAAGGTGCATGAAAGCGGTGTTTAAATTGCATTAATGCATTAATGTATTAATGTTGGGCTGAAATTTATTTATTAACTCTTCTCAAGTGTATTTCCATCACATTCGAGGACGAATGTTCCCAAGGGGGAGATATTGTAACATCCTAGATCTTAAGCTAAGACCCGAGTCATTCCTCATACACATATAGGTTCAACTTGATAACTTCTAATATGGTGGGATCAATTATCAAGTATTCAAAGTGAATTACATGTGGTTTGCGATCATAAGGCATCTTTTACATCAATCCAAGTCCAAACGATTCCAATCATCTAAGTTTCGGTATGAGTTCATATAAAGGTCAACTTCAAATGACCATATCTCTTAACACATAATGAATGATGTAACTCAATATCAACAAAATTAAAGGTCTTTGAATTAGCTTTTCAATGCATCCAATTTAGCCTTATTCTGAGTTCGGAGTAAAAAGTTATGACTATTTTATTGAAACCTACCAAAGTTATCAATTTTGGTGATCCATCGAATAATTCGGTGATCCATCGATTTTGACAGCCAAATTTTCCTAAAAATCTTCAGAAACTATCAAAAAGTGCAGTCAAAGGGTTTCATTTGGTGTACCATAAAATGATGCAGCTATAGGACCCCTAGATTGCCGATTTTGCTGTCGAGACTCTTTAAAGTGTTATTTTGTTTACTTTTGATGTTAATTTTATATTCCCAAAAGGTATTTTCAACCATTTAACCTAAATACACTTATCAAAGCCTATTTTGATGCCTAGATAACCTTTCCCTTCACTCATTCCAAATTTCTCTCTCCACTAAAGAACAAACTTCAATTTCTTCCGAGCTTTTCATCAAATTCAAGATTCTCTTCAACTTCTTTTTTATTTTTCTCTAAGGTATGTGACTTTCTTCATTCATAGGTCCTTCTACCCATGGAATCCAAAATTTTTTCAATTCAATCTTTAATTTCAAGGTTTATTTTATTATGGATAATTCCTATTCCTAATTATATGTATGATTCATGTTAGAAATTGTTATTTATGCAATTAAAATGCATGAATTGAGTTGGTATTTATGAAGCCTTTACATTACTATATTGGGTTGATGATTTTTTAAATGGGTTTTGTTAAATATTTAGCCAAATGCTATATTTTGGTCTGAATCATGAATAGTTCAAATGAGTATTGTTTTGTCATCTAATTGCATGAATTGATGAATTTTGAAAAATGCTCTATATTAAACTATTATGGATTTTTGAATCTCATTATTTTTTTCTTTTTAAGGGAACAGACCTATGCCAAGAGGTCCCCATCCTCTTAGATGGTCAGGGGTTGAGCCGAACATCCCCAATGGGTTGTTTAAATTATGGGTTATGAGATGATTTTTATGATATCCTAACTAGGGTCTTACAATATCTATGGTGGGTTTGAATGGTTCCAAGTGATCATGTTTTACCTCATTCATGCACATTACTCTCAAATTTCATGATTTAAGTCTATAAGCATAAACCCACAAAGTTTTGGAACTAAGCTTATATGATGAAGTTCTCACGTAAGATGAAAAGGTTTACTACATGTATGCAAGTTCATGAATACTATGAATGTTAAGGGCTTCTTCCATGGTTTATGAAAGGTTATTAAATGATGTTTTTCATGGAAAACAAGGATTATGAGAAGATCTATGCTTACTGTACTATTGATTTATGAATGTTCTTAATAAATGATTAATTGACGATGGAGGATCTCTCATCTAGTTATGGTGTAATAAGCTATCCTAAGATTATGACTTTATAATATCAATGAGTTGGGAATTAGATAAATTTCCCTCCCAGATGACTTGGAATGATTTTTATGATATGAATTTTGATTTTCTACTCTTGTGAGAGCACTCCCTAGCATCAAGTTGGACTAGAGGTGAATATCTAAGTCCCAAAACTACATGGTACCATAGGTAAAGAGATTAGAGGTGAATACCCAAATCCCTAAGAGGTGAGTATCCTAAATATAAAGGTTTGTAGGCCCGAGTCTAAGAACTAGAGTTGAGTATCCGGTTCACACAATTGCTTAGTAGATCTACTTGCATTAAGAGGTATACCTTGGCAATTGACTTTCCCATTTCTCCAGTGTAGGGGAAACTTCAGGACTCCATGAATTAGGTCACATGATTTATGTCGATTATGATCTCTCTCACATATGTTCATGTTCTTCCCACATATGTATGCTATGTTATGAGATTATGTTTACCTTCCATGCATGTTTTGACTAAGACATTGAGCATTCATTTCATATTGAGCTTATTAGCCTTGTATATGATTATGCATCTTAACTATTATGGCTTCTGATTCTCTTGTCGCATTGCATCCCGCATACTTAGTACATTCCAAGTACTAACACATAGTTTTTATCTATATTATCTAACCATGTAGGGATCGGAGCTCCTATCCATTCACCTTCTCGTGGCTAGTACGATTTCTTGATGACTTTTCTTGTGGTGAGTCCTCCATTTAGAGGGCAACATCCATTTTCTATCTATCTCATGTTAAGACATTGTTATTTTTGTTACTTTACTTTTGAGGGTGAGCCTGGGGCATTTCTTGGCCTCCATTCCACTCAACAAGAGGTATAGTTGGATAATATGTTATGTATGACTCTTGTGACACTTATGCATCTATGGAGACTTTCTCTTAGTCCCTATCCCTTATATGTTGTTGCTTGTGATGATATTATTAAGATGTTGAAATTTATTAGTCCCTACATCCCATAAAGTGCATCCCATATCCCCTTTCCTTTATATTTACTTGATGTGATTGAATGGTGAAAATTCCTTATCCCTTGTCCTCATAGAGTGTGTCCTAAGTCACTATCCCCCTAATACCACTTGTTGATGATTGAATTATTCTTCCTAACCAAGGATGTGCTTAAGTATGCTATGAGGCTTGTAAAGGGTACCTTCAGGTTCGTCATTCGCCATGTCGCACCTAGGTCCTAGGCTTGGGTCATGACATTCCAGCATATCTATTACTATTGAATCAGGTATTATGTTTTGACACATTCACTATTCTTGGATCGAGTGTCAAATTCTGATACAATTGTTATAATTAGATCAGGTGTCATGTTCTGACACATTCTAGCTTAGGTTTAGGTCTCTTAAGAGAACTATTGTTGCATTACATTAAATTGATAACTTAAGACTGTATATGATCATAAATCATAAAACTCTATATTATTTCACTATGTATATGGATTATTGTATTTTGGTTTCTTGTTTATGTTTCGCTTATTGGAGTAGTTGCATGATCCTATCAGTATACTTTTATTTAGTATATTGATTCTGCATTTGTTCTCTTTTTGTTGTTGAATATAAAGTATCTTCAGATGACTGCAGATAGCCCTCAGATAGGAGATCGCTGATCTAGAGTCCATAGGTGAGCCAGTTTGCTTAGGGCCATAGTGGATTTTTTCTTCTTCTTTGTCCTTCTTGTTCTTGATCCGAACTTCCTTATTTTGTTATTGACTTATTTTAGTTTTGGGGTTTCATACTTAATGTTAGACTTGCAGTTAGAGTTTTGGAGCATTGACTTTCAGTTATTGAGTAGTACACTTCACAATGTCAAATTTATTGAGTTTATTGGAACTCAATTAGCTCTTTTTATTTTAACTTGCTTCCATAATTTAAAATTTATTGGATTGTGTTAAATTATTTAGCATGGGTAAAGGTATTGATTCTCCCATCAAAGGGTTAGTGTGAGTGATATTCATGATCTATTCGGAGTAGTAAAAAAGTTAGTATCAAAATATAGGTTTATTGATCTCAAGTACCAAAATGATTCTAGTAGAGTCTTACAAAATGGTACAAAGACATATGTATATTTCTTTGAGAGGCTATAGGACCTTAGAAAATATTTCTTGAATTTCTTCTCTCATCTTTTTCATGCTATGACTTGATTCCAATTGGTATCTGGAAAGATAAATTGATGTGACTTCCTTTACTCTTTTGTCCATAGATGGTTAATACACACTACGAAGGTTTCAAGCAGTATCTCACGCCAATGAGCCCATAGAAGATTCTGTAGTAAGAGGCAAGGGCCAAGGAAGAGTAGAGCCCACCAAGAGCACCGTTCAGGATGAGGAGGCACCAGTTGGAGAGGTCTCACTTGTACCTCAGGAGGGAATTGAAGAAAATATGGAGTTAGAGGTGAAGGAAAATATTAAGATAGAAGAGAATGCTCAAACTGAGGTTGTAGGACTCCCTTCCTTGGATCCCACCATTGCACAACAGGTACTGAATGTTCTTTCTGGGTTTGTCAATTTTGGAACCATTCTCGTTGTGCCCATTTCTCCAACTTCTGCCACTCATCTTGTTGTTGTTGTGTATCTTATTGTTAGGGGAACAATAGGTAATGATACTTTCTTTACCTACTTTTGGGCCCAATGATGACTGACACATAGCATGAGATATTGACAAAGTTTTTTAAGTTGAAGCAACCAGTGTTCTAAGGTACAAAAAGTGAGGATGCTCATGAATTTATTTTGGATTGCTACAAGAGGTTGCATAAGGTAGGTATTAGCATCAGCATGTTGTGGATTTTGTGACTTTTCAGCTTCGAGGTGAGGCCAAGCAGTGGTGGAGAGCTTTTGTGGAGTGTAGGTCTCCTGTCTTGCCACTACTTACTTAGACTAGTTTCATACCTTATTTCTACAGAAATATGTGTCTCAGGCCTTGAGAGATTACAAGAAGGATGAGTTCATTGTACTTGAGCAGGGTAGCACGATCGTATCCACTTATGAGGCTAAATTCTATGCCTTGCATAGATATGTCATCCAATTGGTAAATACAGAGGAGGAGGATCTAATTGTTTATCAAAGGTTTGAATTATGAGTTATAATTATTATTTGTCCTTATGACTGTTGCAGATAAGAGCTTTAATAAGGTGACAAATTTTGTTAAGAAGGTTAAGGGAGTGAGGAAAGTTGGGCTTGGGCAAGCTAAGGCTTTGCTAAAAGGTCCAAGAGTTCAGGTAATTTCCAAGACTCTTACTCTTGTGGTTCAGGTGAGCCGGTTGTTGTAGCCTATCCAGTACAACCAACCATGCCTACTTCTACAAGTGAATATTTTAGGTATTCTCAACAGATGGTCGCTCAGGACTATTAGGGAGCTTCTTCTACACTGAGTACTTGACCTTCTTTTGCTCATAGTTGCTTTAATTTGGGGAGCCTGGACATATGAGGAGGGAGTGTATGTTCTCACCATGTATGACTGACCCCGTGTTATAGTAGACTAAAGTTGTGGTGACTGTAAGCAGACGTAATAATGACAAAAGGTGTCCACAAGGTGGGCGAGGAAAAAACTAGAGAGGCTATAATGGATGAGATAATGATAATGTTGGTAGAGAAGTAGCATAAACAGGCAAGAAGTTGCCTGTCAGGATGATAGGGTCCAGTTTTATGCTTTTTTGGGTAGGACCAATGCTAAGGCATCTGATGCAATTATCATAATTACTATTTTTGTATATGGTCAAATGCCTGCTATTTTATTTGACCCAGGCTTTACATATTCTTATGTGTCAGTGAATGTTGCCTTTTAATTTTGATGTTATTTGTGATGTACTAGACATCCTCATTCATGTTTCCACCCCTGTTGGAGAACCTTTTATAGTCATCCATGTTTATCGGACTTACTCTATTTTGTTTATAGAATTTCAAACTTGGGTTGACTTGATGATTCTGAATATGACTTACTTTGATGTGATCTTAGGCATGACTTGATTATCCCCCTATCATGTAGTGCTAATCATGCTAAAATTATCGCTCTAAAAATTCTAGGTAGGGAAAGGTTAGAGTGGGAAAGGTGTACAAGCCTAATGTCACGAACTTAGAGCTTCGCTAAGACTCCCGTGCGGCACTTATCAATTTGCTCATGAATTTTTAACGATCCTGCAAATACAAGTAAGCCTTTTCAACTAGATCGCTAAGGGAATGCTAGATTAAAGAAGACAAGAGAGTTTTAGAAGGAAGACTTGTATTAGACTTGGAGAATGCTTTACAATGCTTGATTTCTTGATAGTTTCTACAAATGAATGGCCCCACTATTTATACTACTCCCTAGGGGCTTAAGTGCAAATAATATTTACATACAAGTCCCTAACTATTTATAAATAAGTCCTTTCTCTAGAAGACTCCACACTTCTAGAGTTTTCCAAGTCTTCCCAAGACAAGACTATAAGGTTCTACAGTCTTTCATAAACCACCAAAGACTCTAGTACCCTCCCCTTTTTTGCAAGATCAAGTGGCGAGCCATCACACTCTCTCCCACCTGATGTTGCGACATCCTCGACGCAATACTATCGTACAAACTCTCCTACTTCCCTCGAGCTCCCGGTCTCCACTTTGGACTTCCACATGCCTTTATGCCATCCCTTTGTGGTCTCCTTTGGAGTCTCCTCCTTTCAGCACACAAGGCATACTATTGTGATTGGCTATCCTTGTTCCTGCTTGACTTTCTTCGCATGTTCCTCCTTTGACGACTCTTCTTCCTAGAAGGCGTGGGACACGATAAGGGCCTTTCATCCTAGAACCCTTCCATAAGTCGCAAGGCCGACAACTGAGCTTGTCCACCCAACTTAGGCATCTTGACTAAGGGCACCATGCAGGGACCTTCTTGCTCCATGACCACGAGTTGTTAGAGGTATGGATCGATCGCTGCGTGGTACTTTTGGAAAAACTCTTGCCCCAGAACTATGTCGAAGAGGTCTATCTGTGCGACATGGAAGTTGGTCTTACCATGCCACTCGCTCAACTTTATGTTGACTCCCTAAGCAACTCCACACACAGGAGTCATTGGCGCATTGACTGTCCTAAGTTGCGCATTGCTTGGGTTATACTTCAGCCCTAACTTAGTTGTCGCAGACTTAGTCACGGTGTTAGATTTGGTGCCTGTGTAGACCATGGCACGAGCAGGTCACCCATTGATCGTCATGTCCACGTACTAAGCGCTATACTTCTTCAGCTTCTTTTTTTATTGCGTGATAGCTCTGTATAGCCCAATCACTCCAACCCGTGTTGTGCCCGATCCTTCCCCTGAGTTAGGTTCCTCTTCTTTCTCCTTCTGCTCCTTCCATTCTCGTATTATGGCACCAAGGCTCTTCAGCTCGGGGCACTTCTTATAACTATGCAGCCCATCGCATATGTAGCATTTAAACTCTTTCTCGGGTTATGCATTGCCCTCTCAGCTGCTCTGACGACCGACCCTCCTTTTATCAGTCTTGCAGGTATCATGTTGCTTGAGTTGTGGTTGCCATCCTTTGCCTTTGCCACCATCTCCCCCACTTTGGTCATGACTACCTCTTGAATCCTCTTCTCATTCTCGCCTGTCGTGCTGAGAGTCCGTCAAAGCCTCTACCTGGGTGATGGCCTCGTCGATGGTCCTAACTTGCTAGTGTTCCAGCTCCATCCTGGCCCAGTTTTGTAGGTCGTCCATGAAGTGGAACATCATGTCCTCATCTGTGAGGTTGGGTATCTGGAGCGTGAGGGTAGTGAACTCCTTCACATAGGCTATTATGCTACCCGTCTGCCTCAGCTCTCTAAACTTCCTCTTCGCCTCATATATGACATTGTTCAGGAAGAAGGCCTTCTTGAACTCGTTCTTGAACTGCTCCCACGTGTCAATGGTGCACAACCCCTTCCCTATCTCTGACTCTTTACGTTTCCACCACAATATGGTCATCTCCATTAGATACAACATGACTGTGTTGATCTTTGCCTCATCGCTCCTTACCTTGTTACACTTGAAATAATTTTCCAAGTGCCACAAAAAATTCTCAACCTCCTGCACGTCACGGACGCCTTTAAACACAGGTGGCTTAGGAGTCTCGATCTTGGCCTCCCTTTCTCCAGCTGGCGCAACATATCTCCCCTCAGCAATGACTTCCTCGAGTATCTTCTTTCTAGCACTCATGGCCTCCAGCGCGTCCATGAATCGGTGCTCCAAGGAAGTGATGGCTTCTTTCACCTCATACTCGGCCACCTTACGTCCGTCCAACTCCTTCCGGATGTTGTCATTTTCTTCAAGGGTGAATTCCTCCAAGGTCTTGAACTTGCCATCAAATTCATTCAAGTGCTTGCCCAAGAACTCCACCGCTTGTCTGGCAGCATCCACCCTTATGACTCATCCTATGTCGAACGGGATGTTGGCGGGCTCCTCACCTCTTTCATCGTCACTCAACTCTACAGTCGAGAGTGAATGGATTATCACAACCTCGCTTATTGGCGGCTTGATTGGCAGATCCTCATTCCTCTTAGAATACTTCTTACCCTTACGTGACTTCTTGCCAACATCCAACATAATGTTGGCGGCGTTAGTAGCATCTCCTCCACTTTCCATGCTTCCCTTTGTTCAAACCTGCTCTGATACCACTCTATCACAGACTTAGAACTTTGCTAAGACTTTCGTGCGGCACTTGTCAATTTGCTCACGAATTATTTACGATCTTGTAAATACAAGTAAGCCTTTTCAACTAAATCGCTAAGGGAATGCTAGATTGAAGAAGGTAAGAGAGCTTTAGAAAGAAGACTTGTATTAGACTTGGAGAATGCTTTACAATGCTTGATTTCTGGATGGTTGCTACAAATGAATGACCCCTCTATTTATACTACTCCCTAGGGGCTTAAGTGCAAATAATATTTACATACAAGTTCCTAACTATTTACAAACAAGTCTCTACTTTAGAAGACTCCACACTTCTAGAGTTTTTCATGTCTTCCCAAGACAAGACTACAAGGTTCTAGAGTCTTCCATAAACCATCAAAGACTCTAGTTCCCTCCCCCTTTTTGCAAGATCAAGTGGCGGACTGTCACACTAAGCCAGCCAAGGTCATCTTCTATATTCAAGCTAGAAAATGGTGGGTCAAGGTTATCTAGCATTCTTAGCTCATGTGAGGGATATTGAGCCAGATTCTCCTTCCATTGATTCCATTCTTGTAGTGTCAGAGTTTAAGAAAGTTTTTCTTACGGTAAAGGTAAGTTAATCTATTCTCCAATATATATTTTAATTCCTACACTTTTGATTCTAGGGAAAATGATAATGGGGAAGGATTTAGGTCTATGATTTCTGGTGGGTAAAATCCCTAGATGGGAGAGATGATCATAGGAGTGGCCAATAATTAGGATTTTGCTATAATCTAGGTAAATTAGGCCATTATTGTTGATTTTGTGTATTTTCTTTAATTGTTTATAAACCAAGAACGAGCTAGGACTTTGAAAAAGGAGAAAGCTCTGATTCTATAGAATTTAAGGTAGGTGATGGTTTAATACTTCCATTTGTATGATATATGCATGTTAACTCATTCATATAACTTTTTGCATATATATGAAAAGAGAAATGATAAAATAAACTACTCCCTCTGTCCATCTTTACTTGGCCGCTATACTATTTTAGGATGTCCAACAATACTTGTCCAGTTTATGAAATCAAAAGATAATTTTACACTTAGTTCCTAATTTACCCTTGTCATTAATTATAGTTATTTCCCTATTACATTTTTCAATACATTGTATTAATTATATTCAAAGGGTGATTTGGTAAAATTACCTCTATCATTTACTACTTCTTAATCCATGTGTCAAGTCAATAGGGGTCAAGTAAAGTTGAACGGAGAGAATATTATATAAATACTTATTAAATTAGGATAAAATTAACTATTTTTTTCTTATTTTATCCCTACTATTAATATAATATTTAAAAATTTCAAGAGGCTGATTAATTATTTTCACATTCAAAGAGTAAACTATTCCTATATTTTACGTATATTTTTTTTAACTTAATTTAATGTACATTGATATAAATAAAAGGTAAAATGATAAAGTTCACTAGTGCATTAACGATTTTTTAATCGTTATGTAAAATAAAAAGTGTTCATATAATATAGGAAGGAGGTAATATTAAATAATTTAGATTTATTCCTAAACTTTACATTATGAGATCATTGTTTTAATATAATAATCGTGTTTTTATTATTGAAGATATAATTAATTACGTTCAAGTCTCAAATTAATTAAATGAAACTTAAATGATAAGTAACTAATCCTTCTTGATTATCATCAACTTTTTCATATTAAAATATGTCTTAAGTGTGGTGATAGAATAATGATGATCTTTAAATGATATTATTTATTTTTATAATAGAAAGAATATATTGTTACGATAGTGATGATGATGGTGAAAGATATTGATTTTATTTGAATTATTTTATAAAATTTAGTATAATAAATTTAAATTATTTTAAGTGTAACGATAAATTAAGTAAAAGTAGTCAGTAATACTTAAATTTGACCATGAATTCAAATATAAAAATTTTAAAAAAATTTAAATTAAGTTTTTATATTTAAAAATTATAAAGAAAACACTTAGGTCAATATAGTTAATGATTTAAAATGTTTTTTATGAAATTAAAAAAATTATAATTAGATAAAAAGTTATTTAACTCAAAAAGGTCCCACATATTAAAAACCTTGTGTATGAGCTGAATGATTACCTCAACTGCTGACAAATGATAAATTTGGATTTTTGTAGAGAATTTTTTTGACGTAAATACAAATTAATCAGATTTTAATGTCGATAATAGAAATTTAATTAAAAAAAAGATAAATTTAGATATTTTACAAAGTTTGAGATAACTTTGAATACTATTTTTCATTATTTGCTTTATTATGGGCTTGTGGCGCATCTGATTGTTCTTTTTTTAATTAAAGGTTTTGAATTCTAATTGACAAATGATAAATTTAAATTTTTGTAGAGAATTTTTTAACGTAAATATAAATTAATTAGATTTTAATGTCGATAATAAAAATTAAATTAAAAAAAAAAGAAGATAAATTTAGATATTTTTACAAAATTTGAGATAACTTGAACACTATTTTCCATTATTTGCATTATTACGGCATATCTGATTGTTCCTTTCCTAATTAGAAGTTTTGAATTCTAATTTTGAGTATAATTTTTTTTTTTTGACAAGAAGTATTCTTCTCAAACACAATTTTATGCAATCCGATTCAAAATAATCAGACTTAATGTGAATATTAAACATCAAATAAAAAATTAAAATTACTTTGTTTAATAGAGTCACACCAAGATATTTCCTTCTTTGGTAGAGGGGAGGGTGTTCATATCTCTTTTTTTTTTTTAAATCTATTAAATTATTTTTTTAGTTGCAAAGTGCATATTGAGTTAGAAGTGTTTGGGTTGGCTTGTTTTAAGTTACGCAAAAGCTAAAAGTCATAAGTTAGAAAATTTTCAAAAAAAATTTTGGTACTTATTCAGCTTTGAAAAAGTGCTTAAAAGTACTTTTTTATGTTATTAAAATACTTTCAAAATTTAATAAGTGTTTAAAATTCAAAAACCAAAAAAATCAGTTAATCCAAACACCTACTGACGCATCAAGAAGGAGTTACGTAAACAACACTTGGCTAATAAATATCTCTCTATTTTAATTCTAAGGTGATGAGTTTGAGACATCAAGAGAATAAAAAATAAAAATAAATTAGGAAAAAAATATTAAGATATATGAAATACCAATTTTAACAATAATAACATACTTAGTATAATTCTACAAGTGAGGTTTAAAAATGGTAAAATATATGCAGACTTGAGGTAGAGAGGTTGTTTCCGCGAATATGAAATACTAATTTAAGTTAGATAAATGAAATAATAGAAAATTGGAATATTAAATTTATTTTTGATTAATTAACTCTTTTTTCATTCTTCTGGGAAGTGACGTAAAAGGAAATTCAATTCACATTTGTACACTCCCAAATTATTATAACATTATAAATAAGCTAGATCAATCTACATTTTTTTTTGTAAATTGAAAAGAAGAAGATCTGAAAAAAAAAATTAAAAAAAATGTTCCAAAGTTTTGTGTTTGAAGAGCCATCTTCGATCATCACAGCAATAACTGTGATGACTTTTTTGTTTTTAGCTTATTTGGGTGTCTCTGAAATTACAGGGAAACATCTCCAATACTCTAAATTTTGGAATGTTAATACAAATTCTGGTTCTTCCAGTAGTAGTAATTTTCTTCAGGGCAAATTGTCTAGTAGAATTGGGATGTTTTTGTTGTATGCACCAGCTTGTTTTATGGGTTTTGCTTCATTTTTTATGTACCCAGATGGTGGAAACAGGTTTATGTTGGTTAAATCTGCTGTTACTGTACATTTCTTGAAACGGGTTCTTGAGGTAAATTTCTTTTTCTTCTTCTTTATTTGTGCTTGTATGACTTTTTTGTATTTGTTTTTGGTAAAATAAATAACGGAGATGGTTTGGACATGTGAAGAGGTACGAGAGGTTGGTGATGGATGGTTTCAGGAGAGGTAGAGGTAGACCGTAGGAGTATTAGGACAAGGTGATTAGACGGGACCTAGTTTCAGAGGTAGACCGTAGAAGTATTAGGGCAAGGTGATTAGACAGGGGCTAATGCAGTTTCAGAGGTAGGCTGTAGGAGTATTGGGGCAAGGTGATTAGACAAGACCTATTGCAGTTTCAGAGGTAGATCGTAGGAGCATTGGGCAAGGTGATTAGACGGGACCTAATGCAGTTTCAGAGGTAGACTGTAGGAGTATTGGGCAAGGTGATTAGACGGGACCTAATGCAGTTTCAGAGGTAGTCCATAGGAGTATTGGGGCAAGGTGATTAGGTGGGACCTAATGCAGTTTCAGAAGTAGACCGTAGGAGTATTGGGGCAAGGTGATTAGGTGAGACCTAATGCAGTTTCAGCTTGCCAAGGACATGTTCTTAGATAGAATGGAAGGGTGTAGAAGGTACGGATTTGGTTAATAGGTAGCAGTGTGTTGTGTTGTTGTTCATTTATATTGGTAAGTAGTTGTAGTATTACTCTGGTAGGTTTTTCTTTTTGTCTAGCTATTTCTAATGCTATCTGTTGATTCCTTGTACCTTCGTTATAGTATTGTTTTGTTGTAGTTTATGTTCTGTTTCTATTTACTATTTTGTTATTATCTTCCAAATTTCTCAGTACATTCTGTTGCTTCCCTCGAAACCAACTGAAGAATGTCGCGATTACTGGTCTAGGCATATAGTACCTATTGCATTGATTGATTCTGTTTTTTCTCAAAATTGTCCGAGTAAGGAATGCTTCATGTTGAGATATCCATTCATAGTGGAAACTAGGAAGGGGCTCTACATCTCCATAGTAGTTGGCCAAGACCAAGTGCAGAGTTCTGGTTGAAGCTAAACTTCTCTCTCAATGAGTATATACCTAAGATAATAATCTTACTAGAATTTAGTCTTCCACCCGTCTCCCGCTTTATAGTAAATGGTTTCATGAAACACTTCCTATAAGTTCTTAATATGTGCATCTAAGAGGCGTAGAAGTCATGAAATGGGTTGAAAACCATGAGATCTCAAATTCATATCCCAACGGAGACAACAAAAATGCTAGGTGATTACTTTTTCAGCTGTCCTAGCCTTGGTGGACAGAGTTAGCTAGTATGCTAGCAGGAGGTGATAGGTATCCCGTGGAATTAGTCGAAGTTTGCGGCACCACGGTTATCCAAAAAAAAGTTCTTGATATGTTTTCAAGGGTGTACACCACATATTGTTGCCATGGCCAAATTATTTTGCTATTGTACCTACATAGCCATTTGTATAGGAGGCTCATATTGTGTAGGCCTCCAATTATTTGCACCTAGATGACCATAACTTTTGGTAGTATCACATATTCTTCCCACTGTTTCGAATAATATTCGTGTTGCTAGATTTTGTCACTACCAGAGTCCAAAGATACAGAAATTTTCTATCATCCAGTAAGTAATGTTTGTGTGTTTTCCTATCTTGATGTTACCTGAGCCCTTAACGCTTCTCTAAGCACGTGCATCTGCATATGAAATTAGCACTGTCAGCGTTTATGTTCAGCGCGAGCTAGTGATTCGAAGTATTCATCTCTGACCAATGCTTATATTAATCCGATTCTGTTATCATATGTTCATGTACTACACCTGTATGATTCTTCAAGACGCGCTAACACCACTAAATTACTTTGAGTAACGACGTTGTCCATTCTGCTTTGCAGGTTCTGTTTGTTCACAAATACAGTGGTGGGATGATTCTTGGTTCAGCCCTCCTTATTTCATCCTCCTACTTTATGTTGGCTGCAGTCATAATCTATATCCAACACTTAACTCTACAATACACTGAGCCTGAAATCGATCTGAAGTTTATCGGTGTACTGATATTCTTAGTCGGAATCAGTGGCAACTTTTATCATCATTACCTCCTTTCCAAGCTCAGAGGCAGTAAAGAGAAGGGCTATAAAATTCCACAAGGCGGTCTTTTCAGTATGATCATATGCCCTCATTACCTTTTCGAGATTCTTGGCTTCGTAGGGATTTCATTCATCTCGCAGACATCGTTTTCGTTTTGCTGTGCTGTTGGTGTAGCTTTATATCTGTCAGCAAGAAGTTATGTTACTAGGAAATGGTACCTTTCTAAATTTGAAAATTTTCCTAAGAATGTAAAGGCTTTGATTCCTTGTGTTTTCTAAAAAGTACAATTTGAAGGTCCCGGAAACAGCCTCTCTACCTCTATGAAGAAGTGGTAAGGTCTGCGTACATTTTTACCTTCCTCATATCCCACTTGTGGGATTCCGGTATGTTGTTGTTTTACAGTTTGAAAGTGCTTTTTTGTAAGTATTTGCTTATCTGGTTGAAAAATGTTGTACTTTGTCTTCAAGTCTCACTCTGTAATACTTTATTTGTCTGGTTTACGATTTGTCACAAAATTTAAGAAAGTAAAAAAAGATATTTGAATTTTATGATCTTAAATTAAAGATATTTAAAATGTATCAGAAACTTAACGTTTTTTTTTTCTTTTAATTTCTTATCCTTAAAAAAAATAAATTATTTTGCGAACTTGTAACGATGAACTTAGTGAGATCTAAGAAGAGTAGAATATACCCAAATCATATTGGGGTTTACTGCACAAGGTCCCTGCAGAGGAAAGGCTTTATCCCAACAAGGTACAAAGAAGATGAAGACAACAAAGAAAATATAGCAACTAATAAGAAAATATAATTTATGTTTTTGCATTTTTATTTCAAATAACTTTAATACTTTTTTAATTTACAAATTTATGTTTTTGCATTTTTATTTTCTCTTAAAATAAAATATATAAAATACAATTCTGTTTTAGTCTTTATGTTCTTGACAATTTAATTACTCCATAAAAAGTGGACTTCAATTTTGACCGATTTATAACTTACAAGTTTCATAACATTCAAATAAAAGATTACATTGTATTTAAAATTTCACAAAAAGAATTTCTGATACATAATCCGGCCCGACACAATGTACTTCATCCCACTAATTTCGGGTTCAAATTCTGGATAATGTACTAATCATATCAAAATTAACCTCATTAGGCGTACATTTTTTTTTATATATATCTAATAACAGGTAAAAGCATAAACTAAAACATTCTGATTCCATTGATACAAAGTCGATTCCAATAAACTTATTTGAGGGTTTCATTGGCGTTTATCCAATAGAAATTAAATATATGAATCATCAATTATGAGTTGGCTGCAAGATCGAACACTCCCCTTGTTGACACCCAATTTTTACCCTCCACAAGACGAATTAAGTATCGAGCTTTTGATTTTAAATAACATTGAATAAT
>JBCEWC010006688.1:0-22618 GCA_038996855.1 Solanum aculeatissimum | reverse complement strand
GTAGGTTGTCTTGGTCAATTTCATCCTCAGAATGAATAACCTGATACTCATCTTCTTCTTCAGGTGTCATCTTGGGTACTGCATTCAAGGTGCAGCTAAAGTTGTTCTTACCTTGAGCCATTCTAGGAAATTTAATGGTCTCACTTATTATAACAGTGCCAGGGTAGTTCTAGGAGGGTTATCCATATAGGAACTATGGGGGTCTCTTCCTCAGGTCTAAACGTTGGTGTCCAGGTTTGAATTCTCATCAACTGGCCTTAAATGTTCATCTTTGTCATAGTCCAAACTGTGACATAATCAGTTTCATTGTCCAGATTAATGTACACATGCCTTGCATTGATGTTGGCAATTTTTACTTCCCCTAGCAGCTGAATCTGAACTATGAAGTTTTTCCTGATAAGGTCCACTTTGGGCATGGTGTTATTGAATTTACCAATCAGTGTATATCAACAACTATCAGCTAGCTTGAGAATATAATCATCCTTGTCATAAATGACTGTTGGTAGACCGTGTTTGGAGGTGTACTTGGGTGGCCCTATCTCTATGTGTCTTTCTTGTATGGCCATATTAACTCTCAAATTTGTGGCAAAGGATTGAGCCATGTATTGGGACCTTTATGAGGAGGCTTGTCAAAATTGCTAGAGACCTTGGGGAAAGTACTCAGATTAGAACGACTAGTGTTAGGATCCTTAGTAGGATGTTTGGGGGTTTCATTCTTTCCTGATATTCCTTTAGAAACATCTTTGTCTCTCTCAATCAACATCTGAGTTCCTATACTAGTGATTTCGTTTTCCTTTATTCCAATAGGGGAATCTCTCTGATCATTAGAAACACTATGCTGAGGCAAAGTTACATCGTTCTTACCTTATTTTTTCAGCGGGAATTCCAATGTCCTCCTCCTTTCGCCTATGTCTTTTGCTGTAGCATTGTTGCTATTTTGTCCCGAGTTGCTTTGGTCCAATGCCTGGTGAGGTTGATCCTGCTCCTATACACTGCGACTTTCCTTAGTATGAAGGATGTTCGTATGCACAACATCACTAGTTTCAGGAGCTGTGTCTTTTCGATTAGGTTTATTTTCTTTCAATGCTAGCTCTGGGTCAGTTGCTAGTTCAGCGTCCGCTGCACTTAAATTCTGGTCATTAGTGCTAGTGGGAACCACATTGTGATGCTTTGGCTGTAGCTGGGTGGTGGATGAGTTCACTTTTTGGCTTAAGTCCGGTGGTATATTTCCGACCACCGAAGCCTCACGCGCCATCAGTGAGGCTAATTTTACCGTTAGTTATGTTTTCGTTAGCTTATAGTCGAGAGAGAGAAATATTGTAGAGAGAGAAGCGGGAGATTTTTTGGAAGAAAGTTTAGATATGAATTGAGTGCGTGAATGAATTAAAATGGATTAGGGTTCAATTTAGGAGTTTTAGGAGACTTTAGAAAGGCTAAAACGGACCTAGGGATAATTAAAATTACAAATTAATCATTAATGAAATGGAGCAATTAGTTGAAACAGTCACTGATGGAAGCATCTACATGGTTTGTATAGTCTCTCACGGATTGTGACCCCTACTGTCTGACTTGACTTGGTTGATGACTTGTCTTGGAATCTCAAAATAATTTATGGATCACCCTATGACAGGACTCATGATCCGTGAAACTCGACATGGACTGTACACAGTCAATGGAGCCTCACTTGGCCCGAAACCTGACCTTGGGGTCTAGGCAGTCTCTAGACCACTCCACGAAGATCTTCACCGACCATGAGGCATCACACGGATCATGAGGTTGTCCGTGAAGCCTTACTTGGTTCTGGCCTTTGCCCCTCACCTAGCCCACTTTTCTAAATAACCCACGGATGCCCCTCACAGGTCAAGAGCCTTCCCACGGCTCGTGGCCTCTCCTGTATGGCCCTTCCTTAGCCACTTTGGCTTACTCTTTCTAGAATATATTTTGCCACGGACAGTCCCACCGAAACGGTCATAACTTTCACACATAAACTTTGATTTGAGTTAAACTAATTGCATTGTAAAGATAACTCAAAGAACTTCATTTTGATAGGTCATAGTACACAAGGTTCATCTCATACCAAGATATATCATTTTGAAAGTCAGTCTTCCTACCTAGTTTCATACAAAACTCTCCAAACACAACTCCTTTGATTACGACCACTGAAATAGAACTCATGATAATCACTACACAACCGTAACAAGTTAAAAATGGTGCTTGACCCACTAGTACGAAGTTCATAAAACTTTGAGTCAATACACAACCATTGAAATTTTACCTTTTATGGGTCAATCTCATCAAAGGTGATGCAATAGAGGAGAATCGCTCCACAAATATCCTATAATATTCGGCCAAAGCTAAGAAACTCCTAATATCCGAAGGAGCCAAAGGTCTAGGTCAATTCTTTATCACTTCATTTTACTTAGATCAATCATAACACCATAATTGAACATTATATGGCCAAGTCATGTCACTTCTCTCAACAAAATATCACACTTGCTAAATTTTGAAAATAATTGCTTATCTCTGAAGGTTTGCAATAGAATTGTCAAGTAAGCCATGTGTTCCTTATAACTCCGGGAGTAAATCAATATATCATCAATGAATACCACCACAAACATGTCTAAATATGGCTTAAAATATGATTCATCAAATCTATAAAGATAGTGGAGCATTTGTCAACCCAACTAACATAAGCAAGAACTTATAATATCCATACCTTGTTCAGAAACACGTCTTGGGATGTCACTGTCCTTTACCCTCAATTAGTGATACCCGGACTAAAGATCAATTTTAGAGAAATAACTTTCACCTTTAAATTAGTTGAATAGGTCATCAATTCTTGGGAGTGGATACTTGTTTCTAATGGTCACTTTATTCAATTGCTACATGGAGACACACTAGACTTTATAAACACTTTATCAAGTAAATCCCTCAATTATTCCTTTAATTCATTCAAATATTTCAGGGCCATCTGATATGGAGGAATGAAAATAGGTTGAGTATCGGGTACAAGATAAATACAAAAATCAATTTCCTTTTTAGGAGGAATTTTAGGCAACACACTAGGAAAGAAAACAGGGAATTCATTAGAAATTGGACAACATTATATATGAATCCTTTAGAAATCATTTTCCTAGATTTTACATAGGAGATGAACTTAACCTTAAACACCAAATTGATTTCCTTCCATTCAAGAATAGGCTCACTAGGAACTTCGAATTTGACCCTGTAACGATCTGAAAATTTTTGAACTTCGTAATGGTTGGTCAAGGTTAGTGTTAAACTGGTTGTGGTTGAGTTTTGGTAGACATGGGTTGAATTTAAGTGTCTGGATTCAAAATGGACCTTTTGGTGAGATTGTGAAGCTGGTTTGATAGTGTACTTTGGAAGATCATAACTTTTGGTATGGGATGAACTGTGTGGGATTCTATATATCAAATTGAAGATATTTGAGTTATCTACACAACACAACTGGTTTAACTCAATTTGGAGTTTGTATGTGAAAATTATAGCCGAAACAGTGAGACTGCCCGTAATTGGGAGGACGCAGGAAAGTAGGTTCTCAATTTGGGTTAAGGGACGGACCTTAGACCGTTTGGTGGTCCACGGACCATGTAGGGGCTCGTAGGATGTTCCAGTGAGCTCCAGGTAGCCAGGGTTCCAGCTGAGGACCAAGTCAAACACTACGGACCACCCCACGGTCCGTGAGATACTTTACGGCCCGTGAGGGGTCCCGTGAAGTGGGGCAGAAACATGGCAAGGATTCGGGGCTGGACTTCGGACCAAGTGATTCTCCACAGACAAGTACACAGTCCGTGACAACCCCCGTGAAGTGATCCGGAAAGTCCTCCGAATACTCCAGTCAAAGTCAAGGCCAAGTGTGACCACACGATCTATTACACGAATCGTGTACCAATGGACGGTCACTGTAGCCCTCCGTGTGAAACTGTTTCAGTTGTTTAGTCCATTTCATTAATGTCTAATTTGTAATTTAATTAGATCCTACGCCCTTTTTAGGATTTCTAAGGTCTTCTAAACCCCCTAAATCAAACCCTAAACCCTTTTCATCAATTCTAACACTCTTCAATCCATTTAGAAATTCTCTCAATCCTCTTGATCTCCATTGATGAATGCTTGATAAAATTTGGAGAAGATCATCCTTGTTGTAAAATCCTTCAATTCTCTTGGTTAATTTCAAGGTATGTGGGTTTGATTCATGGATTCTTTTTCATCCATGAAGACCCAAGAACCCTTCTTCTTAAATTATGATTTTAAGTTTTCTTTAAGGTTGGATTCATTAAATTTTAAAGTATTTAATTGAATGGGATTATGTGGTGTAGAAATTAGGTGATTTAAAGTTGATTTAAGTTTGAATTATGTGAAGACTCAATGGTTTTGATGATGATCAAGTATTGCATGTCCATTTTTACTCTTGATTTATGCATGGGTTGTATTTACAATGATGTTTTGAAGGTTGGTTTGACTTGAATTTCTCTTGAACTACTCTTGATTTGAATTTAAAGTATGAATCCTAGTACCCATGCTATTCTCATTGTTACTCATGGCATTGCATGCATGATCATGGATATTTGAGGAAAGTTTTGATGTGGGCAAAGTCCCAAAGATATTTATGACTATGATTTTGAACAAGTATGGGTTATGGCTAAGTTGTGATCACACTAAGTCTATGATATGGCTCTGTGAGCAACATTGGTGTTTACACCAATATGATTTGACAAGCATGACAAGTATGGAGCTAGTCTTACGCATGATGTTTGACATGGAAGATTGTTTGGCTTTTTAGCTTATGAATCATGATTATGAAATATGTTTGACTCTTGTTAAGTATGCATAAGTGTAATGAAAGTGATTTAGATTTCAAGCCCAGGTATGCATGGTTTGATGTTCAAGTGTCAATTGTTCATTTTATAAGCATGTATATGTATACGTATTCTTATGGGATGATGACTTAGTACCGAGACGCATTATAGTAGTAAGTAGGCTATCCCCAAGGGTCTCACTCCTTTCTCAAAAATATGTGCCAACGTAGGTCACTGTCGAAATGGGAGGCCCCCTAAGGTATGCTTTGATATGATATGCTATGTTATGTAAATCCTTCAAAAATCGGAGGCCCATAAGGAAGGTGGACATCACACCGAAATGGGAGGCCCGTAGGGTGTGGTGTATATTACCTTTGGCAAGTAATCTTCTTTGATCCAATAGGAAGCTTCATTGGGCAAGTTCATATTATAGCTTACATGAATTTAGATTTCGGTTATGGTTCCATCCCCTGTATATTAAGCATTATTACATTTCATGAATCATGATTATCATGGCATATTGATATATTACCCTTTCTCATATTCACTTTTATATATGTGCCCTTGCCATGTAGGTGGTTATAGGTTCATATGCATGTGCATTTGCATTCCCGCATACTTAGTGCTTTATTATGCTAACCCATACTCTTGTTTACATTTTCTAACCATGTAGGGACCAACGACAACCTCTATCTACCATTACACGACGAGTGATCTCTTGAAGCTACTAGCTTGTGGTGAGCCCTTTGTTCAAGGGCAATAGCTACCCTCTATCTCCTTTGTTGTTGTTTATTTTCTTATTTCATATATTGAGAGTGAGCCTCAATCTATGTCGAGGCCCCGCTCTTCTTATGTATAGGCAATGTTGGACATACTATACTCTTTTATGTTATATTATGCTTAATTTGGGATGTCATGACTATTGGGATTATGTTATGGAAATGATGTTTCGATTATTCTTATGCTTATATTTATGGGATTGTGAATGTTAGGAATGTGCATATGTGGAATGTCCCATAACCTCGGTGTGCCCCCATAGCTTGAATCCTACTTACCCGCCCCTTAGAAATACTTGGTATGTGCTATGTGATTCATGCTCATCACATTCCCGGCATCACCCCCATAGCTTGAGTCCAAATTCCCATTTCCTCTAGAATTATGTGTTACTTGTTTACGTTTCCATGCTTCCAAACCGATGATGTGTGTGATAATGCTATGATGGCTTGATCAAGATCCTTCAGGTTCTTCTTCGCCATGTCATATCTAGTTCCCAATAACGGGTTGTGACAAAGATGGTATCAAAGCCCTAGGTTTGTAATGATCCTCAGAGTTCAACATGCCACGCCACTTAGAGTCTCGTTCATGGGTGTGATGCGTGCCATACCTATGTGTGAGAGGCTATGATAATGTTTTAGGAAGTTTTCACTTTATTGTCTCTTGTGTTGTTCCTTGTACTATTTATGGGATTCCTAAACTCTTAGTTCTTGTCGCACTTTCATAATATGCCTCCCCGAAGAGCTCCCTTCCCCCGTCCAACTTCTGAAATTGAGGAACAAGCCCCTCGGGCACCGGTAGAGGAACAAGTATCCCATGCTAATATTAAAAATATGGTGTCCATGTTGGCCCAATTTGTGGCTAACCAAGCCTTGCCGATCATTCCTGTGAGTGTAGGCATACCGGCATCTAGGGTGAGGGATTTCACCCAGATAAACCCTCCAATGTTTTTTGGCTCAAAAATTGATGACGATGCTCAAGAGTTTATTGATGAACTCACCGAGTTGTTAACCATAATGGGATTGAGCTCGGATAAGAAAGCCGAGTTGGCCGCTTATCAATTGAAAAATATAGCCCAAGTGTGGTATGGTCAATGGTTGGTTGAGCGGGTTGAGGATGTCAAAGTCGGATGGGAGGAGTTCAAAATGGCTTTCCTTGATCATTTCTTTCCACTTGAGTTTAGGGAAGACAAAATGACCGAGTTCATCAACCTTCGATATGTTGGTATGACCATGAGGGACTATGCTATCAAATTTACTAAGCTCTCCAAGTATGCTACAATGCTTATATCCGATCCCCGTGCAAGAATGCACAAGTTTATTTTGGGTGTTTCAGATTTAGTGGTGAAGGAGTGTCGGACCCCTATGTTCATCCGTGACATGGTCATCTCTCAGCTCATTAATTATGCTGAGCAAATTGAAGGTGAAAAGCTTAAGGAACGAATGGTTAATCAAGGTAAGAGGGCCCGATTTGATAGTGGGTTCTCCCACTTTAAGGGTGGTGGCGGTTTTGGTCCATTCCATCAAGTCCAAGGTTTTAATATGAGGGTTTCTAATCCGAGAGTGCCTCATATTAAGGCTCAAGTAGGGGGTTGTCCCCGAATTCCTCTTGTGGTCAATGTGGGAAGCATCATATAGGTGATTGTAGAAAGGCTTTGAGTGCTTGCAATGTATTTAGTGGTTTAGAACACAGGTTTTCTGATTGTCCAAGTGGTGCCAAGAAAGATCAAGTGGCTCCCAGTGGTCAAGGATAGCCAAAGGCTCTGATTGGTGGTGCTTCAAAGAACAACCGGTTCTATGCTCTTCATACCAGACAAGAGGTGGAGGAAGCTCCAGACGTAGTGACTGGTATGTTAAAAATCTTTGATTTTGATGCTTATGCTTTACTTGATCTTGGTGCAAATTTATCATTTGTGACTGCTCTGTTGGTTTTTAAGTTTGGTTTGAGTCCCTAAACTCTAAGGGAACCTTTTTCGGTGTATACTCCCATGGGTGAGTCCATTGTTTCCCGAAAAGTGTATCAGGGTTGTCCTGTCTCTGTGTTGCATAAAATGTTCCCCAGTGACCTTGTAGAACATGAGAAGTATGATTTTGATAGTATTCATAAGATGGATTGGTTGCATGCATAGTATGCCTTGGTTGATTTTTGAACTAGGCAAGTTAAATTTCAAGTTCCTAATGAACTAGTATTGGAATGGAAGGGTAGTGATTACGTGGTTAAGGGTCAGTTTATTTCCTACTTCAAAGCCCGGAAGATGATTTGTAAGGGGTTGCATTTATCATATTGTATGGATTAGAAATGTGGAGGGTGAATTACCTAAGCTTGAATTGGTTCTGGTGGTTAATGAATTTTCTGATGTGATTTCTAAAGACTTGCCTAGCATCCCTCCCGATAGAGAAATAGATTTTGGTATAGATCTCCTTCCGGATACTCAATAGTTATCTATTCCCCCTTATCGTATGGCCCCGGTGGAATTGAAGGAGTTGAAAGATCAATTGAAATATTTGCTAGAAAAGATTTATATTAGACCGAGTATCTCACCTTCGGGTGCTCCCGTGTTATTTTTTAGAAAGAAAGATGGGTCGCTCTGAATGTGTATTGATTATCGGCAATTGTACAAGGTGACCATTAAGAATAGGTACTCGTTGCCTAGGATTGACGATTTGTTTAACCAACTTCAAAGTGCTACTCACTTTTCAAAAATAGATCTTCGTTTGGGTTATCGCCAATTGAAAATGAGGTAGTGTGATATTCCCAAAATGGCCTTTTGGACTCGTTATGGTCTCTTTGAGTTTGTGGTAATGTCATTTGGGTTGACTAATGCATCGACGGTATTTATGGAACTTATGAATCAGGTTTTCAAGTCGTTCCTTGATAATTTTGTGGTAGTCTTCATTGATGACATTTTGATTTACTCCCATAGTGAACAAGAGCATATGGATCATTTGAGATTGGTTCTTCAAACTTTGACAGAGAAACAATTGTATGCCAAGTTTAGCAAATGTGAATTTCTTTTGGGAGAAGTTTCTTTCCATGGTCATGTGGTGTCTGGTGATGGTATTAAGGTTTATCCTAAGAAAACTGAAGTGGTGAAGGATTGGCCTAGACCATTGATTCCTTCGGATATTCGAAGCTTCCTTGGTTTGGCCGATTATTATAGAAGGTTTGTTGAAGGGTTTTCCTTTATAGCATCTTCGTTGACTAAGTTGACTCAAAAGAATGCTAAATTTATATGGTCAAATGAATGTGAGAAAAGTTTCCAAACTCTGAAGGATCGACTTAGATCGACTCCAATTTTGACTTTGCCTAATGTGTTAGATGGGTTTGTGGTATATTGTGATGCATCACGTATTGGTTTGGGTTGTGTGTGTATATAACATGATAAGGTGATAGCTTATGCATCCCGGCAATTGAATGTGCATGAACAAAATTATCCAGCCCATGATCTTGAATTGGCGGGGGAGGTTTTTCCATTGAAAATTTGGCATCATTACTTATATGGGGTTCATGTAGATATCTTCACTAATCACAAGAGCTTACAATACGTGTTCACCCAAAGAGACCTTAATTTGAGGAAAAGGTGGTGGTTGGAACTTCTCAAGAACTATGATATGAGTATTCTATATCACCCCAGTAGGGCTAATTTTGTGGTTGATGCCCTTAGTAGGCTTTCTATGGGGAGTGTGATTCATTTAGAAGAGGGAAAGAAGGATATGGTGAAAGATGTGCACTGTTTGGCTCGATTGGGTGTAAGGTTGGCCGAGTCTAACAATGGTAGAAATCTTATTCAAGGTGGATCTGAGTCTTCCTTAGTGGTTGATGTTAATAAGAAACAAGACTTAGATCCTTCCTTGGTGGACTTGAAGAAGTTGGTTGCCAATGGATATATTGATGTTTTCTCCCAAGGGAGAGATGGTGTGTTATGGTACCAAGATCGTTTATGTGTTCCGAATGTTGATGGCTTGAGGGAGATTATCATGAAAGAGGCTCATAATTCTCAATATTCTATATATTCGGGAGCTACAAAGATGCACCGAGACTTGAAGGAGTTGTATTGGTGGCATGGTATAAAAAAGGACGTGGTTAAATTCGTGTCGGAATGTCACAATTTCCAACAAGTGAAAGTGAATCAACTAATGCCAGGTGGTTTCACCCGAGATATTGAATTCCCTACTTAGAAGTGGGAAGATGTGAACATAGACTTTCTGGTTGGGTTGCCTCGTACTGAGAAGAAATTTAATTCTACATGGGTTGTGCTTGATAGAATGACTATGTCGGCTCACTTCTTTCCGGTTAAGACTACCTATAGCACGAAGAAATATGCTAAGGTGTATATTTCGGAGTTGGTGAGATTGCATGGTGTGCCGGGTCTATCATATCGGATCGTAGTACTCAATTTACTTCTTATTTTCGGAAATATTTTCAAAAGGGACTCGGTACTAAGGTCAGGTTGAGCACCGCATTTCATCCACAAATCGATGGACAAGCCGAAAGGACAATTCAAACTTTGGAAGACATGTTAAGGGCTTGTGCGTTGGAATTTAAAGGAAATTAGGATGATCATCTACCTCTCATGAAGTTTTCTTATAACAATAGCTTTCATGCTAGCATTGGCATGGCACCATTTGAAGCTTTGTATTATAGGAGATGTAGGTCTCCGGTTGGTTGGTTTGAAATAGGTGAGGCGACTTTGTTAGGCCCGGACTTGGTTGTTGAGGCCATTAAAAAGGTGAAGGTAATTAGGAAAAGGTTGAAGATAGCCCAAAGTTGATAAAAGTCTTATTCGGATGTTAGGAAACAGTATCATGAATTTCATGTTGGTGATTGGGTGTATGTGAAGGTGTCCCCCATGAAAGGCATCATGCGTATTGGCAAAAAAGGCAAGTTGAGCCCTCGGTATATCTGACCTTATGAGATTGTGGAATGGGATGGCAATGTGGCTTATAGGTTGGATTTGCCTTTGGACATGAGCTCCATTCATCCGGTATTCCATGTGTCTATTTTGAGGAAGTTGGTTGGTCATCCTAAGGCAATTGCACCTTTGGAGGGTGTGACCGTTGAGGAGAACTTGACTTACAAACAGGTATCGGTTGAGATCTTGGATAGACAAGTGGAGCGGCTTTACAACAAGGAGGTAGATTCGGTCAAGATGCTTTGGAGGAACCAATACGTGGAGATTGCGACATGGACAGAGGAGTTGGACATGATGGAGCGAAATCCCTATCTTTTTCAATATATTCAAGCCTAAGGTACTAGGTTTTATCCTTGTATAGTCCTAATTCTTTAAATTCTTGAGTTTCATGACATTGCATGCATACATGAGAAAGAAAATGATTTAAATGATGATTTGACATGAGTTTTGAATGACTTTTTGAAATGATGCATGATTTGTTTTAAGTTTGATGAAAAGGTCTCTTATTTGATTGTTGTTCTCAAGCCGTAGTTTTGCTCATTCGAGGATGAATGTTCCCAAAGGGGGAGATGATGTAACGATCCAAAAAAAATTTAACTTCGTAATTCTTGGTCAAGGATAATGTTAAACTAGTCGTGGTTGAGTTTTTGTAGCCATGGGTTGAATTTAAATGGCCAGATTAAAAACGGACCTTTTGGTGAGATTGTGAAGCCGGTTGGGCAGTGTACTTTGGAATGTCATAACTTTTTGTACGGAATGAACTATGTGGGATTCTACATATCAAATTGAACATCTTTGGTTTATCTTCGCAATGCAACTGGTTTCACTTAATTCAAAGTTCGTATGTCGATGTTATGGCCGAAACGGTGAGACTGCCCGTAAATAAAATGACGCTGGAAACAAGGTTCTGAAATTGGGTTAAGGGCCGGACGACGGACCATTTGGTAGTCCACGGTCCGTGTGAGGGCTCATGAGATGCTCTAGTGGGATCCAGGTAGTCAGGGTTCCAGCCAAAAAACAAATTAAGTCCCACGGACAACCCCACAGTCCGTGAGACACTTCACGGCCCGTGAGGGGTCCCGTGAAGTGGCATAGAAATGTGGCAAGGGTTCGGGGCTGGACTCCGGATCAAGTGATAGTCAACAGAATAGTACACAATCCGTGTGCAACTTCAATGTCTGTGAGATCCCCCGTGAAGTGATCCATAAAGTCCACCGAGAGTTCGAGCCGAAGTCAAGGCCCAGTGTGACCTCACGGTCCAGTACATGGACCGTGTACCAATGGACGGTCACTGTAGCCCTCCGTGTTAGACTGTTTCAGTTAATTAGTCCATTTCATTAATTGTTAATTCGTAATTTAATTAGATCCTATGCCTTTTTTAGGCTTTCGAAGGTCTCCTAAACCCTCTAAATCAAACCTTAAACGTTATTTATCTATTCTAACACTCTTCAATCCATTTTGAAATTCACTTAAACATCTTGACCTCCATTGATGAAAGCTTGAAGAAATTTGGGGAAGATCATCCTTGTTGTGAAATCCTTCAATTCTCTTGGTTAATTTCAAGGTATGTGGGTTTGACTCATGGATTCCCTTTCATCCAAGAATACCCAAGAACCTTCCTTCTTAAATTATGATTTTAAGTTTTCTTTGAGGTTGGGTTCTTTATATTTTTAAGTATTTAATTGAATGGGATTATGTGCTGTAGAAATTAGGTAATTTAAAGTTTATTTAAGTTTGAATTATGTGATGACTCAATGGTTTATATGACGATCAAGTATTGCATGTCCCTTTTTACTTTTGATTTATGCATGGATAGTATTTAAATGATGTTTTGAAGGTTTGTTTGACTTGAATTTCTCATGAACTACTCTTGATTTGAATTTAAAGTATGAATCGTAGTACCCATGTTATTCTCATTGTTCCTCATGGCATTGCATGCATGATCATGGATATTTGATGAATGTTTTGATGTGAACTAAGTTCCAAACATGTTTATGACTATGATTTTGAACAACTATGGGTTATGGCTAAGTTGTGATCATACTATGTCTGTGATATGACTCTTTGAGCAGCATGGGAGTTTACACCAATATGATTTGACAAGCATGACAAGTATGGAGCTAATCTTATGCATGAAGTTTAACATGAACGATTGTTTGGATTTTTAGCCTATGAAGCATGATTATGAAATGTGTTCGACTCTTGTTAAGTAATGCATAAGAGTAATGAAAGTTATTTGGCTTTTATGCCCAAGTATGCATGGTTTGATTTTTATGTGTCAAGTTTTTGTTTTAGAAGCATTTATATGTATACATATTCTTTTGGGATGATCACTTAGTACCGAGATGGATTGGAGTAGTAAGTGGGCTATTCCCAAGGGTCTCACTCCTTTCCCGAAACTATGTGCCAACATAGGTTGCTACCTAAATGGGAGGCCCGTAAGTAAAGTGGCCATCACATTGAAATGGGAGGCCTGTAAGGTGTGGTGTAGATTACCTTTGGCAAGTAATCTTCTCCGATACAATCAGAGGCCTCATCGGGCAAGTTGCTTTTGTCACTAACATGAATTTGTATGTCGATTATGGTTCCATCCCCTCTATACTAAGCATTATGGCAATTCATAAATCATGATCATCATGGCATATTGATATATTATCCTTTCTGATATTGACTTCTATATATGTGCCCTTTTCCATATAGGTGGTTATAGGTTCATATGCATGTGCATTTGCATTCCCGCATACTTAGTGCTTTATCATGCTAACCCATACTCTTGTCTACATGTTCTAACCATTTATGGACCGGCGACAACCTCTATCTACTTTTACACGACGAGTAATCTCTTGAAGCTACTATTTTGTGGTGAGCCCTTTGTTCAAGGACAATAGCTACCCTCTATCTCACTTGTAGTTGTTTATTTTCTTTTTTCATATATTGAGGGTGAGCCTCAAACTATGCCGATGCCCCACTCTTTCTATGTAGAGGCAATGTTGGACATACTATACTCTTCTACGTTGTATTATACTTAATTTGGGATTTCATGACTATTGGGATTATGTTATGGAAATGATGTTTTGATTATGCTTATGCTTATGTTTATGGAATTCTGCATGTTGGGAATGTGCTTTTGTGAAAAGTCCCATAACCCCGATGTTGTCACGACCCGGTTAGGTGGTCTAGATGTGACATGGTGAAGGAGAACCTGAAGGCTCTCGATCATGCCATCATAGCATCAAAACTCATCATTGGCTCAAAGAATGCGGAAGCATAACACATAATTCAATAGGTTTGAAATTCTCAATCCAAACTCAACATTTAAAACATGATCAAATACAAAACTTAAGTCATTTATACGATATATAAATATATAGTCAAAGTTAACAAGTCAACACATAACGTAACAAGAGTGTCAAAGGTCCAACACATGCCTCTATTGAAGTGATGGGGGCCACGACAAGTTCGGGCTCACCCTCAAAATTCAAACTAAAACAAAAGTACACTACTAATGGCTAGAGGAAAGGTAGCTATTACCCTCGGAAGAAGGGCTCACCACTAAAGGATAGCTTCAATATCAAAGCTCGTTGGTAGGTAGATAATACTAAACACCTATACCTACATGATTATAACATGTACACAAAGTATGAGTTAGCACAATAAAGGACTAAGTATGCGAGCATACAATGCATATGACATGGAAGTATGACAATGATATGACAAGGGGACAATTGATTTTAAAAGAATGCACTTAGCCAATGGAAGATATATAACAAGATCCTTATGCCATGATGCATGAAATGCAACCTATCAATATTATAATTTCGGTGATTTGACCTGAACCAACTCATAGTAGGACCAAGCGAGCTACCACTGAGAATAGACTACTTGCCAAGTAGATCCCAAAACTCCCTTAAACAACGGGTATCAAAACAAATCTCCCGATCTTGGGCAATCCCATGGTGGCACATGGTTTGACGGAAAGGATGAATTCCCAATCCCTCGGTAGTAACTCGGATCCCATGGGAATACATATATTCATACCAATGTCTTTTAAAACTCAAAACTAACCATACTTTTCAAATCATACATCATTTGAACATAGTTTGCCAAAATCAAACGTTTCAAGTCAAGAGACTTCAGACCAAATCAAGAGTTTCCAAAATCATTCAAGATCAATGCAATAGGATATAGTTCATTCTACAAAATTACAAACCAAAAAAAAATGATGCAAGAACCCAAACGACTCATAGAGTCAATCAAAGAGACATTGTGATCACAAGCCTAGGCATATCCAAATTCATATCAAGAGTTTCTCCAAAACAAAAATTTTGTCAAAATCTTATCCAATGCAATGCATGCATGAATGTATCAAAGCATGGGTAACAGAATTCAAAACATTAAGTTACAATTCAAACTTTACATCACCAAATTCATATGCAATTTCAAAGTAAAACCCGACCATACTTACCCATGCATCAAACTTCAAGAGAAAACCATTCACTACTAGTTTTTCATACTTTAATGGAGTAAATCATAAATTTCAAGAGTAAATTCACAAGAAAATAACCTAAAGTCTACAGCGAACACCAAACGTCAAGATAGTTTTGCGAAATCAAAAGAACCCATTACTAAGTAAAACGTAAAAATTCATAATTTAAAGATTTGGGTTCTTGGGCTTCATGGATGGAAGAATTCGTGAATTTAAATCCCACATACCTTGTACCAAACACTTGAATTGCGTAGAGAATCAAGAATTGAACGTTTTCCCCAAACTCTCTTTGAATCTACAACAATGGTGACCAAGAATCTTGAGAGAATTTAATGGAGTCTTGAGAGTGTTTTGAATGGGGATATACGGTTTATGATCAGTTTTAGGGATTTATGGACACTTAAGGAACTTAAAAGAGGCTTAGGAATTAGTTAAATCATAAAAATACCGTTCATAAATCAGAATTTTAACTACCACACAGGGTCACATGGCAGCTACAATGCCCCTCAAAGGGCACACTCACTGTGTAACCCTCCCTCAAAATTGCCTTAGCCAAATTTTCAACGTGAACTCTCGGTAGACTTTCTAGAACACTTCACGAAGGGGTTCACGGGCCATGTGGCTTCACATGGACCCTGTACTTGTCCTTGGAGCCACACTTGGCAAAAAAAACAACCCCAAACTATGGCCATCTCACTGCCTCCCCAAACGGACCGTGTTGAGGCTCATGGACCGTGGGGTGGTCCGTGGGCCATGACTTGGGTTTTGGGGTGGTTCCTGTACACCCCCAACTCACTGGACCATGTAAAAGACCCCCACATGGACTGTACAAAGTTTCATGGTCCGTGGTCCATGCCTTGGGTCATTTTCAGGACCTACCTCCAATGTCTTTCAAATTTCAGGCTGTCCCACTATTCTGGCCATAAATCCCTTATCTAAACTCTGAACTGAGTGAAACTAGTTGCGTTACAAATTTAATTCAAAGAGCTTCAATTTGATATGCAGTAGACCACACGGTTAAACCTGCATCAAAAGTTATGCTACTTCAAAGTCCACTGTCCAAATGGCCACTCTAGGCCACCAAATGATCCATTCTGCGTTCGGCCACTTAAACTCAACCCGTGTCTACCAAAACTCAACCATGACCGGTATACCATAATCCAAGACCAACCATGAAGAGTTTTCAAAAATATTTGGGTCGTTACATCATCTCCACCTTAGGAACATTCGTCCTCGAATGAGCTAAGACTAGGACTTGAGGACATCAATCAAAAAACAAGAGACATGCTGACAAAAACTCAAGCGATCATGCATCATATCATAAATCATTCAAAATGCATGTCGAAACATCATTTAAATCATTTTTGTGCTGATGAATGCATGCAATATCATGAAACTCAAGATTCCAAGAATTAGGATAATTTAAAGGATAGAACCTAGTACCTTAGGCTTGAGTAGATTGGAAGAGATGAGGATAAAGATTTTTCATGTCCGACTCCGCCTCCCATGTTATACTCTCTACTTCGTGGTTTCTCCAAAGAACCTTCACCGAAGCCACTTCCTTGTTGCGAAGCCGCTTCACTTGTTTGTCTAAGATCTCAACCTGGACCTCTTCATAGGTCAAGTTTTCTTCCATTGCAACACCTTCTAAAGGCGTAACGGCCATGGTATCACTAATTACCTTTCTTAACATAGATACATGGAAAACTGGGTAAATAGAACTCATATCCTCGGCCAAGTCTAACTTGTAAGCTACATTCCCAATACGTTCAACAAGGATAAGGACCCACATATGTGAGACTTAGCTTACCCCTCATGCCAAACCTCATGGTTCCCTTCATAGGAGACACCTTTACATACACCCAGTCACTAACAAGAAATTCAAGGTCTCTTTTTCTTACATCCGCATAAGACTTTTGGTAACTTTGGGTCGTTTTCACTTTATCCCTTATCAATTTCACCTTATCAATAGTCTCAATCACCAAATCCGAACCTAGCAAAGCAATCTCCCTAACTTCAAACCAACCGATCGGAGACCTACACCTTCCGCCATATAAGGTCTCAAATGGGGCCATGCCAATACTAGCATGGAAGTTTTTGTTATATGCTAACTCAACAAGTGGCAAGTGATCATCCCAACTACCCTTGAATTCCAGCACACATGCCCTCAACATGTCTTCTAATGTTTGGATTGTTCTCTCGGCTTGTCCATCGGTTTGGGGATAAAATGTGGTGCTCAACTTAACCTTAGTACCCAACCCTCTTTGGGAGGAGTTCCAAAAATGTGAAGTTAATTGGGTATCTCGGTCTGATATGATAGACCTTGGCACACCATGCAAACGAACTAACTCCCGAATGTATACCTTAGCTTAGTCCTTGGCGCCATAGGTAGTCTTGACCGGTAGAAAATGAGCTGACTTCGTCATCCTGTCAGCAATCACCCAAATAGAATCAAACTGTCTTCTCCTACGAGGCGATCCCACCACAAAGTCCATATTAATATTTTTCCACCTCCAAGTAGGAATTTCAATGTCTTGTGTCAAACCACCAGTCCTACTGGACGCGGCATGTGAGACTCCAAGGAACATTACAAACCTGGCTTTGATACCATCTTTGTCACGACCCGGTTAGGGGGTCTATATGTGACATGGCGAAGAAGAACCCGAAAGCTCTCGATCAAGCCATCATAGAATCAAAACTCATCATCGGCTCAAAGAATGCGAAAGCATAGCACATGATTCAATAGGTTTGAAATTCTCAATCAAAACTCAACATTTAAAACATGATCAAATACAAAACTTAAGTCATTTATATGATATATAAATATATAGTCAAAGTTAACAAGTCAACACATAACGTAACAAGAGTGTCAAAAGTCTAACAGATGCCTCTAATGAAGTGACGGGGACGACGACAAGTTCAGGCACACCCTCAAAAGTCAAACTAAAACAGAAGTAAACTACTAATTGCTAGAGGAATAGTGGCTATTGCCGTTGGAGGAAAGGCTCACCCCTAAAAGATAGCTTCATGATCAAAGCTCGTTGGTGGGCAGATAGTACTCAACACCTATACCTACATGATTAGAACATGTAGACAAAGTATGGGTTAGCACAATAAAGCACTAAGTATGCAGGCATGCAATGCATATGACATGGAAGTATGCTAATCATATCAAAAGGGGATACTTAATTCGAAAAGAATGGACTTAGCCAATGGAAGATATGTAACAGGATGCTTAAGCCATGATGCATGAAATACAACCTATCAATATTATAATTTCAGGGATTTGACCTCAACCGACTCAAAGTAGGACCAAGCGAGCTACCACTTGGAATGGACTACTTGCCAAGTAAATCCTAAAACTCCCTTAAACAATGGGTATCAAAACAAAGCTCCCAATCTAGAGAAATCCCATGGTGTCAGATGGTTTGAGGGAAAGTTTGAATGTCCAATCCCTCGCTACTAACATGGATCCCACGGGAATACATATATACATACTATTGTCTTTAATAACCCAAAACGAACCATCTTTTTCAAATCATGCATCATTTGAACATAGTTTTATAAAATCAAACGTTTCAAGTCAAGAGACTTCAAACCAAATTAAGAGTTTCCAAAATGATTCTAGATCAATGCAATAGGATGTATCTCATTCTATAAAGTCACAAAACAAAACAAATGGTGCAAGAACCCAAACGACTCATAGAGTTAATCAGAGAGACATTGTGATCACAAGCCTAGGCATATCAAAATTCATATCAAGAGTTTCTCAAAAATAAGAATTTCGTCAAAATCGTATCCCATGCAATGCATGAATGAATGCATCAAAGCATGGGTAACAAAATTCAAAACATTAAGTTACAATTCAAACTTTACTTCATCAAATTCATATGCAATTTCAAAGTAAAACCCGACCAGACATAATTACCCATGAATCAAAATCAAGACAAACACATGCAATACTAGTTCTTCATACTTTAATGGAGTATATCATAAATTTCAAGAGTAAATTCACAAGAGACTAACCTAAAGTCTAAGTGAACACCAAACGTCAGAAGAGTTTTGTGAATTCAAAAGAACCCATAACTAAGTAAAATGTAAAAATCCATAATTTACAGATTTGGGTTCTTGGGCTTCATGGATGGAAGAATCCGTGAATTTAAATCCCACATACCTTGTACCAAGCACTTGAATTGTGTAGAGAATCAAGAATTGAACGTTTTCCCTAAATTTTTGTCGAATCTTCAACAATGGTGACCAAGAATCTTGAGAGAATTTATTGGAGTCTTGAGAGTGTTTTGAATGGGGATATACAGTTTATGATCAGTTTTAGAGATTTAGGGACCCTTAAGAAACTTAAAAGAGGCTTAGGAATTAGTTAAAACATGAAAATACCCATAATGAATCAGAATTTTAACTGCCACAAAGGGTCGCATGGGAGCTACAGTGCCCGTCAAAGTGCACACTGGCCGCATAACCCTCCATTAAAATTGCCTTAGCCAAATTTTCAACGTGAACTCTCAGAAGACTTTCTGGAATACTGCCGAAGGGGTTCAAGGGCCATGTTGCTTCCAACAGATTGTGTACTAGTCTGTGGAGCCACACTTGGCCTAAAAGCCAACTCCAAATCATGGCCAGCTCACTGCCTCCCCTAACGGACCCCCAAACAGACCGTCTTGAGGATCACGGACCGTGGGGTAGTCCGTGGTCCATAACTTGGTTTTTGGGGTGGTACCTGGCCACCCCAAACTCACTCGACCATGGCACTGACCACCACACAGACCGTGACAAGTTTCATGGTCCGTGGTCCTTGCCTTGGGTAATATTTAGGGCCTATCTCCAATGTCTTCCGAATTTCAAGAAGTCCAACTATTCTGACCATAAATCCCTCATCCAAACTCCAAATTGAGTGAAACCAGTTGCGTTACAAAGCTATCTAAAGGAGCTTAAATTTGATATGTTGTACCCCACACGGTTCAACCCGCATCAAAATTATGTTACTTCAAAGTCCACTGTCCAAACGGTCTCTCTAGGCCACCAACTGATCCATTTTGCATTCGGCCACTAAAACTCAACCCGTGGCTACCAAAACCTAACCATGACTAGTATACATCATCAAAGACCAACCATAAAGATTTTTCAAAAATACTTTCGTCGTTACAGATGTGCCCTCAGAGCTTGAATCCTACTTACATACCCCTTAGAAATACTTGCTATGTGATTCATGCTCATCCCATTCCTGAAAACACCCCCATAGCTTGATTCCAAAGCCCTATTTCCCTTAGAATTATGTGGTACGTGGTTATGTTTCTATTTTCCAAACTGATGGTGTGTGTGATGATGCTATGATGGCTTGATCGAGATCCTTCGGGTTCTCCTTTGCCATGTCACATCTTGGCCCCACTTTCGGATCATGACAAACCCTATATGTTCTACAATCAATAGATACATAAGATGCATACAACCAATCCATATAAATAATAACATTAAAATCGGTCATGTTAAGCTCAACAAGATCATATGGAAAAACTTTATGCAATACCGCAATGGATCCATTTCTATAGACTTTCTTAGCTATAATCGACCCACTAACTGGATTACAAACTGAATATTTATCTTTCAAGATTTTGGGCCAAATGTCAACTTTATAGAAAGGTCAGGAGTAAAAAAATACCTATTATCATTAGGGTCATGTAAAGAATATGAATCAAAATAAAAGACCCATAACGTAACTATAACTATATCAGAAGACTCCTCAATTTCTTGCCTTGCATGAAAAGCATAGAAATGGCTTCCACGGAATCCATCTCCTTGAGCTTGGGCACCTTGTAGAACTAGCCCCTGTTGAGCTGTTTGGCCTTGAGGTAGCTCTTCCTTTACCATAGTAGAAACATTAGGACACTCAAAAATCTATGCCCTTTCTTTACACATCAAAAACGAGCATTAGTTCTTCCATATATATTACTTCTATGGTTCCTCCCACATTTGGGACACCTAGGATGAGTAGCACCACCTTTAGCAACATCACCTTATGCCCTAGATGTAGGAACCCTATGCCCTTGGTTTGTATCCTTAGATGATCCTTGACCTTGTTAGAAACGACTACCACCTAACATGGCCTGAAAAAAGCCACTATCAAACCTAGCCTTTATGGACTCCCTCATACTTATCCTTTGAAGCTTCTAACTTTCTATTTGCTCGGCATGGGTCGTAAGTCTAGAAATATCCATCTCTTTTACAACAAATGTTGTCTTGCACTCTATTTTCACCAAATTGGACACTCCCGAGATAAATTTGTTTATTTGGGCTCTTGGATTGTCTACAAGAAAAGGACCATACCTACACAACCTAGCGAATTTGAGGGAATACTTCCTCACATTCATAGCACCATCTCTCAAATTCGTAAACTCTACCACTTTTGCTTCCCTTAGCGCAAGGGGAAAGAAATGATCAAGAAAAGCATCCTTAAATACCTCCCAACCAATAGGCCCTTCATCATCACTTCTCTTGGAGTTTCATTGTGTCAATAAAACTTGAGCAGCTCCGTTAACGTTTCAGGCAACCAACTCCTCTCTCTCATTGAAGACACTCCCATAATCTTAACTACTTTATAGACTTCATTAATAAACTTTAGGGGGTCATCAACAACTTTGGGGCCATGGAGCTCTACGGGATTCTTCCTAGTAAAATCCCTCATCCTAGTAGTCGGGGTAGGGATATTTGGAGAGGCAAATAATTATGCCAACATAGTGATAGTGACCCTAAACTCATCATTAGTCATCTGGTAAACTTAAGGAAGTTGGGGAGCCGGAGGAGTTTTTTCCTTATTAGTAATAACTCCTCTAGGTAATAAATCATGTTGTGCATCCATTCTCTAAATATTTCAAATGAAAAGCATAAGAAGGAAAGATTAGTGAAGGCACGACTTAGATCACAAAGAAATGTGGATTTCCTAAACATCCTATAGCCTCCTATTTATGGAGATGGTATGCTTCACACCTATGAATAAGATTCTACTAGAGGTGGCATGTTGGACTTCTTAGGATGCTTTCAAACGTTGTGCTCTGATACCAAGTTTGTCATGATCTAAACCAAGTACTTAGTCGTGGCATGACATATGTGACATCCGAAGGTGCCTATCCAACCCTCTTGTTCATATTTCAAGCATGGGTAAAGTAAAACAAGAATTTTTAAGAGTATGCAAGCGAAAAATAGCATCATAAGAGTCAACATTCCCCATTAAAGGGAATTACATTAACATAGTGACCAAATCATGACTTTATATCAAAGATTTTGGCGGCGACTAGAATATAGGTTTTCTAGCTCACCCTCAAGATTAGCATAGTACAAATGTAATAGAACCACATCATAAGCAAGAAATGTAGGGCTTGTCCCTGAACCATGGAAACTCACTAAATTTTTGATAGAAAGTATCCATAAAAGCTAACAATAAGAGTAAGGAGTAGAATCATCGTCCGCCCCTACATGATGATATCATGTAGGCAAGAGTATGCATTAGTACATCGGAATGTACTATATATGTAAGAATATATCACGACCCGGATAGGGGGCCTAGATGTGACATGGCGAAAGAGGACCCGAAGACCCTCGATCAAGCCATCATAG
>JBCEWC010006687.1:0-22619 GCA_038996855.1 Solanum aculeatissimum | reverse complement strand
TAGCTCCTTTCTTGTTTTCTTCATACTTCACAAACAATTATTTTCAGCTAAAAGACAGAGTAGAAGTAGAAAGGTACCTGAAGCTGGCGGAGGATGGCCTATTATTGGCCATCTCCACCTTCTCAGTGGATCTGAATCTGATCAGTTGCCTCACAAGGTCCTCGGCCGCATGGCAGATAAGTACGGGCCTATTTTCGGAATGAAGCTCGGAGTTCATCAGGTTGTAGTTGTGAGCGATGCCAAATTAGCCAAAGAGTGCTTCACGACAAACGATTTAGCTCTAGCGAATCGGCCTAAAACCATGGCTTCAGAAATCATGGGCTACAAAGACGCCATGATTATATTTTCTGCTTACGGACCTTACTGGAGAGAAATAAGGAAGATTGCCACAATTGAACTTCTCTCCACACGGCGAATTGAAATTCTCAAACACATCAGGGAATTTGAGGTAAAATCAGCTGTTAAAGAGATTTATAATAATTGGGCGAAGAATAATTTAAATGGTGCTGTGAAGATGGAGATGAAGGAATGGATTGGGGATTTAGTTATGAACACTATGGGGAGTATGTTATTCGGTAAAGGGAGCAGGAGTAACGAAGAAGAAGGAAGAAATAGGGCTCACAAAGCGATTAGGAGAGTTTTCGAATTGATGGGGGCTTTTGTTGTGGCGGATTTTCTACCTTATTTAAGATGGTTGGATATAGGAGGGCATGAGAAAGCAATGAAGGAAGTTTCTAAAGAAATTGACTCTGTTGTTGAAGCATGGTTAGCAGCGCACAAAACGAAGAGGGCTTCTAAAGAAATTGTGAAATTTGACGAAGAAGAAGATTTCATGGATGTCATGCTTTCCATTTGTGAAGACATAGATCTTCCTGGATTTGATGATGATACTGCAATCAAAGCTACATGCATGGTACGTTTATTCATTATCTTCTGAATCGTTTTCCATTCACTAATTATCGATTGATTGTATGGAGCTGATTTCTGAATGTGTTGAATTTTTTAGGCTCTACTAGCAGCTGGTACAGACACCACGATCGTAACTTTAATATGGACTTTATCTTTACTCCTAAACAACTACGAAGCTTTAGAAAAGGCCCAAGATGAACTAGACGTGCACATTGGCAAGAATAGATGGGTTGAAGAGTCGGATATCAAGAACTTGGTTTATCTTCGAGCTATTGTCAAAGAAGCATTACGTTTATATCCAGCTGGACCGATCTCTCCACCACATGAGTCAATGGAGGATTGTGTTGTTGGTGGCTATGACATACCAAAAGGGACTCGCTTATTAGTGAACACATGGAAATTACATCATGATCCTAATATATGGCCAAAACCTAACGAGTTTAAGCCAGAGAGGTTTTTGACGACTCATAAGGATGTCGATGTCAGGGGAAATCACTTTGAGTTGATACCATTTGGTAGTGGAAGAAGAATGTGCCCTGCAATTTCGTTGGCCCTTCAAGTTTTGCCCTTTGTAATAGCAGTGTTGCTGCAGGGGTATGACATGAAGAGGCCTTCGGAGGAACCAATCGATATGAGTGAGAGCTTTGGAATGACAATCCTCAAAGCTTCTCCCCTAGAAGTTCTCCTTGGTCCACGCTTAGCTTCCTCTCTTTATGAATGAAATGATGACAAAATTTGTGCTTCATGCCACTGCTGTATACTACTATTTGTAATATGGTAATACAAATAATAACAAAACTTTAAAATTCCTACCTTCGAAATGTGATTGTGAAAGAACTTTTGGAGTCCTACATTCCAAATTTTCAAGTTATAACTATGACATTATACCTACCTTACTCTCCCAACTTTAATTACAACTCTGGATCGTTCAGCTTTGCCTCCAAATAATTTTGGGCTCATGGCATACATATATGGGCCAATTTTCACAGTAAAATTTGAGGGGCCATCAAGTTTTGATGGTGAATGATTGTAACACGATAGCCCAAAATTGCTTAACCACCAATGACAGGGCCTTGGCAGTAAAACTCTTGGGCTACAACTAGGCCCTTTTGTACTTGGGACACTCTTGCACCATTATTAGCACATCTAGAACTTGATGATGAACATTACTATAAGAATGAATTTTTGAGAAGATAATGAGATAAAAGGAGGAGAGAATGTTTTTTTTTTTAAAGCAAAAGTTGTTGGCCTTAAATAATTTTGAAAATGACAATAACATTATGTTTAAATAAATAAGATATGATTTTGTATTTGCCAAGAAAATCTATACAAAATCTTTTTTGTCCTTTGAATGAATTATGGAGCTAATGCATTTTTTTGGCATAACACAAGGTCTTGTCATTTCCTCACCTTTCACCCCCACAAGCCACCAACAATTTCACGTTGTATGTGTTGTTGTCAATTTGTGAATTGATCTTTTTCGTTTTTATTTATTTTCGATCCAAAAAAATAACCTGTTTAACTAGAAAATGTGTATTAGATCAAAACATCAAGATGAAATCATACACTAGTGTTTAATTTTTATCTCTGATAAGCTAATTTAAACCTAAAATATTATAATTCTCAACTTACTTTAGTCGTTAGGCGTCATTATGTAATCGATTCCGCGACTACTCTAAGTTTGCTTTGGTCTTTAGAAGAACACCACGCCATCGATTGCTAGCTCGTAAGGTACGTATAACGTAGTGATGCTTTGTTTCCACCCAGCTGGAGTGTAGCCACTTATGTCCTCTCCATCCCTTTATTTATTTCGACCATATTTTCTCTTCGTCTCTTTGACTATTAAAAAATCTAATTCTCCTTCCGTTTAAAGAAAAATAATCTAATTTGATTTGACACGAAATTTAACAAAATAAAATACATTTTTCAATTTTGTGGTCCTAAATTAAAGTTATATAAAATGTATCAAAATGAAATTTAATTTTGTACCTTAAAAATGTCGTGTAAAACTGATTGTGTATATTATTTTTTCAAATTGACAAGTTAAGAATAATAATGTCACTGTTATCATGTGTAAGCATATTATATCAAAATAATTGCCATTGTTTTCAGAATATCTTACGTGTAACACCAATAATTTAATCAAATCAATAAATTTAAGATAAATCAATACATCCTATGACCTCTACCTGCTTTATACTTATCATGACTTGCATACATACTCTTTGTCATTGAATCATAGTTCTAATAATGTATTTTCACTTAAGGTTTTTAATAAATAAAATTGAATGACTTAAATAGTTTAATATAAATATCTAATGCGAGTAAATGTGTATCATATGAAAACTTGGTTGATATCTCAGAGATAATGCAAAAGCATTGGGAAGAAAACCAAATTTAAAACCTAGAAGACTTGGGAAAATGGGTGACTTTTTTTAGCACTTGCATTATGTGTTGACCCTTTCATGGCCAGGCCAGTCTGCCCCCATGTGATAGGTATCATATTTCCAATAGTGTATCATGGCCCATTAGCCTTGAAGATGCCTTCTAGTCTTGAACAACATTATCTCAAGTTTAATTAACTTCTTATTGAACGGACATCGCTTCTTGCTTTTTTGGCTTAACTATTCTGCTTGTTTAACATAACTTTTATTTAACTTGCTTAGATCATTTCATGCGGTGATACTTTATTTTTTTTTCAAGAATATTACTCTGTACATAGTCTATGTCTGGGGAGCAGACTCGACAGGGGATAAACCAAGAACGAATGCAGAGTGTTATGTATGGATTTCCCTCGTTCACTTTTACTTGTCATTGTTATTATTTCACTTTTCGAGGTCAAACTGCATAAACTTTGACCAACATTTTAAGATGTACTTCTTCATCATATTAATATAAGATGAATTACAATTTATAACATTTTTCGTATAGTTTTCAACCATCAAATTTTAGATTTTAAATATTAAGTTAATTCATTTGATCAATTTAGCTTTAAAATTTGATCAACTTGACCTTGAAAAGTGAAATAATCATTAAAAATGAATCAGAAAAGTAATTAAGGAGATCATAGAATATTTTTTTCATCTAAGATGGAACTCTTCAACACAATGAGTTGATTCTTTCGTTCATCTTTACTTGTCCACTATACTAAAAATAGATATCTAACAATACTTAAAATCAAGAGATAATTTAGCATTTAGTTCCTGATTTACCTTATCATTATTTATAGTCATTTTCCTATTACATTATTCAAGACATTATATTTATTATATTCAAAAAATAATTTGATAAAATTAACTCTATCATTTACTATTTTTTACTCTCGGTGCGAACTTAATAATGGCCCATTATTGTTGTAAAGAAGAGTATTTCTGAAATTGAGAGATTTGGAATGAATAGGAAAAAATTACTTAATTATGATTAGGAAATTGATTGAGTAATAATGATGTAGGAGTATGAAAGACTGCATTAATTGCATAATAAGTGTAATCACATGGTTTTTCGTGTGACCTGAGCTAGCTGTCTTGAAAATAACATGCCAATGCAACTGTTTTATTTTCCCTTACTCTAAAGTCTGATTTATTATAAATATTCATAAGCATAAATACAAATCTACACACTAAAATCAGTTTCTCTCTTCATCTCAGCCCTACATTGTCTTCCACACATCATTTTCATGGATTTATTCACCTCACTCCCAATTTAGTCCCTTTTTATGTTAACGCGCTCAGCTTTAGCAAATCACTTAAAATGTACTCCATATGTTTATGCGCTATTTTTCGTTTTTTTGAAAGTTGATTAATGATTTTTTTTATGTTCATCTTTACTTGTTCACTATATTAAAAATAGATATTCAGTATTTTCTTCAATCCTTTTTATATGTCGTTTCATCTCATAAAATCAATGCATAAACAACATTGTTCTTCCTATTTTACCCTTGATAGTTAATGAGTTTTGGAAGAACTAAAAAAATAATTAATGAATATTAAACAAGGGTAAAATAGTAAAGTCACTTTTTTTCTTAATGTAAGTGCAAAGATGACATAAAAGAGACCAGAGGAAGTAATATTTGTCCATTTCATGAAATCAAGAGATAATTTTATATTTAGTTCCTAATTTATCTTTATTATTAATTATCGTCATTTCTCTATTACATTTTTCAAGATATTATATTTATTATATTCAAAAAGTGATTTGATAAAATTATCGCTATCACTTAGTGCTGCTAATTTAATAGTGATAGATAATTATTATTGGACTGTATAAAATGTGGACCAAACTTTTAGGCAACTAGCTGAGTTTTTATTTGAGAACTTGCGTAGAACTTAAATCTATGTTTGATATTGAATTCATAAATAAAACCAACGTTAAGAAGTGGTCATCAACTCATCAATTCTTAGAATTATGATTTTGTACGATTCTCATTAATAGCTTTTGGTGATAGTTCAATTAATTAGACACTAAAATTGGAATTAACTAACACTTCACTGACTTGAATTCGTACCATATACGTTCACTATTAGTTAATCATTTTATACTCAATGATTAATTTATTTAAAAATTTGCAGTGTACTCTCACTATTAGCATATGATCTGGTTTCCATTTGAGTTCACTTTCTTAATAGTCAAGCTAATAAAATATACTTGTGATCGGTGATAAGGCATTCCTTCATTATTAATCAATGATCTTGCGTTCGAATTTTCCTCGATGATCAACTACTATACTATTCATCTTGATGTTAATGATAAATTTTTGGAATTAAATTAAAATTTATTCAGATTATTATAAAAGACCAGTAGTCCAAAATTAAAATCACAATCAAGCTAGCCCCACCTTTTTAGCTCCCCATACCACAAAGCTGTCTTCTCCCGGCAAAGTTAACCAACCGCTCAACTACAAAAGAAATTTCTCTCGCTTTGGCCGTAGTATAAGCTTCACCGGTAGCCGGAATCTGACGTCATACAATGTTCCCGCCAAAACCGCAACGCCGAACTCAGTCGATGCCACGTGGCATTTCTCCTAATCTGACCGATAAAGTGATCGTCGCAGTGAAGGCGGAGAAGATGATTACTAAGACTTCATTAGCTTGGGCTCTAACTCACGTTGTTCGTCCTGGAGATTGCATTACGTTGCTCGCCGTGTTTTCCGATGAGAAATCAGGTATATTTTCCGATGAATTTAGCAAGTTATGAGTATGAAACGTGTAGATTCACTTTTTAATTTTTTACAGAGAGAAGAAGATTCTGGGGATTTCCGAGGATGAGAGGAGACTGCCGGAGTAACGGACGGACGAGTTCACATGATCGGATTGGACAAATCACTGAGTCTTGTTCTCAGATGGTTCTTCAATTTCACGATCACATAGATGTGAGTAAAATTTACTACTGCTCTGTCCCAATCTCTATCACAATTCAAATTTCGAGATTCAAACTTTTAAACTTGATTCTCAAATTTTCTCATTACTACTATCCTTTTACCAATAGTAAGCTCTGCTTTAATCGTTTTTGTTTTAACTCTTCTCCCGTCTCTCTGGAAACTGCATTTGCTTTACTAGGAGAGAATTTTTTTTGAAACTTTTAACCCTATGTTTAGATAGAATTTATGTGTATAACAATGTCTTTCTAGTCGACGGAGGTAAAAAGCTCCAGGTAAATGTGTAGAGAACATTTAGGAGTTAGGTGTAAGTTGAAAATAGACTGCAAACAACTGTGTAGATTAAACATACTTACGTATACTGGAATTTTCTTACACTGTAGTGTATAGAAATGAAATTCATTAGTTGATCACATATTAATTTGTTCTTCAATCTCTATATATGTTTGTGTTTTTTATGGATTAAAGAAGATTCTAAGCTTGTCAAGATCCAATGTGAACTGTTGTACCTGAAGCTAATTATTTGTAAGGGGTTGCATGTGCTCTCCAGAATCAATGGCCTGTAGGCAATAAAATACTGAAGGAATCTTTTGTACTTCTGCTGATTTAGGCATGATAACTCAGTGATAGGTTTGCTGATTAATCAGTAGCACTACGATGTGGCATTGGACTTTTATCTTTTCCTGCACTAATGAAATTAAGAGAAAAATATGGAGTCGATTAAGGAGAAAGTGTGCAGTAAAGTAGTTATCTTTCTTTTTAAAGATCAAGATTAGGATTTATGCTAGTTGAGATAGAAACTATAGCTATTGCAGAGTGAAAAATGATACTACCCTTGCAAACAAGCATGCTTAACAATAATGAAATTGTAATCCAAATCATCTTGTGTTTGTAGGTTAGGGTGCGAATTAAGGTCGTCTCAGCTTTGTGTGCTGGTGTGGTGGCAGCTGAAGCGAAAAGCAATGCAGTCAACTGGGTCATTTTGGACAAGTAATAGCATGTAAATGAATTATATCCTTTTTCACTCTCTACACATCTTTGCCTAAAATCTGTTTTCTCTTCTTGCCTCATCTCTGTTACCAACGCAAAATGGATTTTGTCCAATAACTTCAAGTTGATTGCATGCATATTGCTGGATTATGGAAAAACCTGTAGTATCAATATACCATATGTTATTGCTCCCTAGGATCTGTGTGTTACTTCTATATGTTCTCCATATACATTGTTGGATACTGTAATTGTAATTGTTACTTGCTTTTGTGGTTCTTTTGTACTTTTTATGTGGGGCTATCTCATTATTCTTTGTTGTGCATAAGGCAATATGTTTCTTTTCCTTTTCTCTTTCCCTGTTTTAATATCAAGTGGACTTATTTTCTTTTTGTTTTATAATTTCTGTTATACAGAAAATTGAAGTTAGAGCTTAAACGCTGCATGGAAGAACTTCGTTGCAACATTGTGGTGATGAAGGGTTCCAAACCGAAAGTTCTCAGGTTAAACCTAGGATCTTCAGAGGAACTACAAACTCCTTTCTTTTCTGCCAATTCCTCTCCTGTTTTGGATAGTAGAGAGCTACAGGATGAAAGAATGAAGCATTCTACTCCAGTGAGCAGTCCTGAGGATCAAAGTACGTCCTATATGAAAACTTCATTACTGAATTCCTTGACGGATCCAGACACATACCTTCTGTATGAACGGAATCCCCTGTATGAAGGGCTGGATAGAGAAACATTTTCACCGGACCACAACCAAAGTGGGTGTGACCATCCAGTAAATGAGCTGCACTCGTTTGGGGAAAGGATAATAACTCTTTCTACTGTTCCTAAATCTCAAACTCATAATCATAAAACAATCCTTTGGATTCCACAGAACAATATTATTGCCGACAACTATTCAGCTGTAGAAAACTGCAAAAACACCTCACATTCTGTCACTTCTAGAAATGAAAATCAGAATTTTATCGAGTATAACAGAAACCTGAGTACCCAAGGAAGCAAATTAAATCGAGACACTGACATGGACTATCTTAACTCCAGCATCAGAGAAGCAGTGTCTTTAGGTCGAACTTCCTCGATACCGCCTCCTCTATGTTCACTCTGTCAACGTAAAGCACCATCTTTTGGAAAGCCTCCAAAACAATTTCGCTATGAAGAGCTAGAGGAAGCAACAAATGGATTCTCAAACACAAATTTTCTAGCAGAAGGTGGGTTCGGTCTAGTTCATAAAGGGGTTTTAAGAGATGGATTGGTTGTTGCAGTAAAACAGCTGAAGTTTATTGGATCTCAACCAGACGCTGATTTTCGTAGAGAAGTTCGAGTTTTGAGCTGTGCCCAGCACAGGAATGTTGTGCTGCTGGTTGGTTACTGCATTCAGGGAAATAGGAGACTCTTTGTATATGAGTTTATATGCAACAAGTCCTTGGACTTCCATTTGCATGGTATTTTATGTTTAATTTTTCTCTTTAAAGTTCATCGGCAATCCAACCTATGGTGCAGCTTTATATGAGGTTCAATCAACTGGACTGTGAAACACCTTAATGTTCAAATAAATTTTGCAGGAACAAAAGAAACAGCTCTAGATTGGAGCTCACGCCTTAAGATAGCTATTGGGACAGCAAGAGGCTTACGTTACCTTCATGAAGATTGCAGAGTAGGATGCATAGTTCATAGGGATGTCAGACCGAAAAACATTCTCTTAACTCATGATTTTGAACCTTTGGTAAGTTTTGCTGGTGGTTTTAATCAAGCATGTTTATCATTCCAGTTTTTGAGTGCCAGGTGCAGCATATATTGATCAAATCCATACATGTGCCATTTGGATGAGAAAAGCTATTAAATATGAGATATCTGAAGCTATCTACAATTGTGTTTGTCTTTGGATAAACACACTTATTCTTTAGTAAAAGCAATGAATAAAATCTAATCAAATGGTTTTTTATTTAAGGTTGCTGATTTTGGGCTTGCACAATTGTACAATGAATGGGAAGTTTCTGAAGATGAACATCTAATTAGAACTTCAAGGTAATTTCTTTTTATTTTGATGTCTATGTTAACAACATTTCAATCTTCACCTAGTTGTTTCTTATTATTATTGATAGGCTACAACTTTTCAGCCTAGTGGTCGTATACACCTAAACAGAGATCCCAAGCTCCTAGACTGCTTATGTTTTACTTCCATTTTCAGACTCTTCTCTATGTATAAGTTGACAGATAGATTGATGGCTACTTGATGAGGATTATTTTGGAGTTGTTTTTCAGGTATCTTGCCCCAGAATACTCCAATGATGGAAAGGTCACAGAGAAGGTTGACGTATATGCTTTTGGCTTGGTGGTGTTGGAGTTGATAACTGGTAGTAAAATCACTGACTTGCAATGCTACAGCAGTCAGCACCTTCTTCCGGGAGGCCTTTCCTCTACATCTGGAAAGGGACCATATCTTTCAGCATTTAAAAATCAGTTGCTTGACACGAAATTGACCTCATCTCAGCTTGAAAACTTCCCTTATGAACTACAGGCAATGAGTCATGCTGCTTATATGTGTCTACAGGAAGATCCTCATCTGCGACCTCCCATTTCAAAGGTTCTTTTTTCTTCTTTTATTATTTATTAGAGAGTGTGGTTAGTGCATTGTTTTCCATTCCGTAGGCCTAATGTACCTGATGCATCGTGAGAAATTCATTCGTTGTTTCATTTAAATTTTCAGGTACTTAAAATACTAGAAGGAGACAGTGCCATTCTTGACTCAAATTCATTTGGCAGTATAAGTGGTTATATGCAGGGACCAAATCCTAAAAACCGTCTTGTATCAAAGCGACATTCTCGCAGGCTCTCTTACTAAGGTTATCGGAAAGTTATTTCTACTTAAGAGTGATGTGAATCCTAGATCTTCTTGTAGTCGTTTTCCCTTCACACTCGCCCTATAATAAATAACTACAACCTAAGATAAAATTGTCATAGTACAATTCTAGTTACTTTTTGTACAATCCGAACTTTTTTCATCTCTCAATATATCACATTTCTAGTGTGTATAGATGTAAGTTCATTCTTCCATCTCTGCGTGATTTCTTTGAAGCCTTTTAGCAAAGTTATCTGAATTGAAATTTACATATCCTGTCTTAATTGGGAAGATGTTTTGTGTAATGGAGACTATCACAGGAGTCAATAGTTCATCTTTTGGCCTTCTGTTTCATAAATCCAGCATTTGTTTTTTATGCCTTCCTCTTTCAATCCGATATCTGTTTTTTTTTTTTTACTTCTGTTTGCTAGGACAATGAGCCTTGTAATTTGTAATGGAGATAAAACTCTACTGATGATGGGGGATGACTTAACACCCCATGGACGTCGGTCTGGAATGTGGACAACTTAATATGAGATGGAACATTGAGTAAATAAGGAGTTGGAATATGAGTCTAACTCTGATATTATGTGAATTAATGAACCGTATGGCCTTACCAAGCACAATGTACTTTTTGTATGATATTAATGTATAATCAGGTCATAATAATTTAAGATACTTTTAAAAAGTAGACGCTTTGATTTTCTTAATTACGTCTTCCATGGTAATTAAAATATTGTGTACCTAGTGGTTGAGGCCTCAGTATTCAACTCTCAATTATATGGTGGTTATGTTTCTAAATATAATAAAGACTTGATGATTTGACAACGTGCACGTACATGTTTGGCATGTATATTAGTAAATTCACTTATAATTTGTATAATTTAACACTTTCTTGATTTGTTCCTTAAGAGAATCTTTTAGTGCTGGTAGTGATCGCTGAGAGAACGTGGCTGCAGAAATTCAATCATAATATCTTTTTTCTTTTATTTTTATATTAAATTAAAAGGGTCGTGGATCAATTTACTTTGCAACACCCTTTCAATCGAGTTTGTCGCACCTGGTAAGATTTGTGAATAGGAACAGTTTAAATACATTAGTGATCTAAAGTTAAAATGAAGTTTAAATAATTGTTAATAACATTTATATAATTATTTTTTTAAATATCTTTTTCCAGTTGATAGTATAATCAATCTATATTACTCCCCCTGTTTCAAAAAAAAAATTACATTGTTTGATTTGCTAAAAAATTTAAGAAAATAAAGAAGATTTTTTAATCTTGCGGTTCTAAATTAAAGTTTTAGCAAATGTAACAAAATGTTTTTTAATCTTGTAACTTTAAACATGTCACGTTTGGAAGTTGAACTAAATTATTGTCAAAAAAGGAAAGAGATTATTTTTAAAATAGATTAAAAAGGAAAAAGTAGATTATTCTTTTTTAAACGAATAAAATATCTTTCATGAGATATAATAGTTTAAATATGTCCAACTTCTACTAATAATTCTTTCGTTTTATATGTAAAGTTTATTTTTTTTCACAAATAGTATTCAATATTTAAAATAAATAATTATAACCTATTATTTAAAAAAAATAAAAATTGAGTCCCCTCGAATTTGAGGCATAAGACAAATGCCTTTCTCTTTACATTATTAAGCCAACACTATTTATGAGCAATTACACATGAGCAAATTTATTCAATCCATAGCGATCGAATTTTCCAAAGGGTTAAAAAGAAAAAAAGGAAGCCAAGTTGTTTCATCGAACATGCTTCGCAGTATCATTAAAACAATTAAATAGTGGTAATTAACATATAAGATATCTGATTTGCCAGTTTCCAAATATATTTGTTTATATAGGACCATGAAAAAGAAGGAATAATACCACACTCATCTTTGTTAATGATTACTGTTATTCATTTTGTTTAGGTTATTATATTTTTTGTTATTGTTACTATTTTCTTAATTATTTTTTCGCATGATTTTCTTCTCTATTATATTTGCTTAATATGTATTAGACACAGTCTTTTTACAAGCTCTGTATAAAATACCTATTCAAACTCTATTTGTGAGATTACTGATGTTTTAATTGAAGATGGATGAATCGATGCATCGAAAGAAAAAGAAGGAATAGTTGAGATTCGTTTATCATTAATAAAAATTAATTGATAATAATGTTTTACCATTTTTATCATAAAAAAAATTAAAAATTCTAGGTTTAAACCCAACTTTTGTTATATTAGACCTAGTCAATAAAATTGCATCAATCATATCATGAATAGATAGGAATTTGATCAATAAATTTTAAATGCCAAATAACTAAACTGAAGAAAATCATATGCACCACAAGGAAAAAAAAAGTAAACTTTGAAAAGTAAATATTTTTATATGCTATTTATAGGCAAGTGATATAAGTAACTAAGAAATTGTAAGAAGGAAATTATTGACCCACATTCCTTACACTGAAATTACATAGCCAGTCATCTTTCCAAAAGAAAATATACACACTAGATTAATTACATTACTTACACCATAATCCCTTAATTAATTTTTCAATGCAACTTAATTATAGACTAATTAATCATGCATCAACATTACACGTGTCACACATTTAGACCGTTTGATGAATATTTAGCGGACGGGATTGAATCCCAACTATTATCTTCTTGGCCATTTTGCATTCCCATAGCCATTTGTTGCAAATTAGGTGCCATTTCTGAAACACTCCAAACTTTGACCGATTTATCAAGACTTCCACTATAAACCACCCATTTTTTCTCACTTCCGGTCGACTCCTTATCTTCCTCGACCGCTAAACATTTTACCGGTCCATTATGACCGGTTAATATAGACAAACACACATGAACCGGACCGTCCCTTTTCCAAACAATGATATTTTTATCTGCTGAACCGCTAAAAACCAAATTTCCAGCGGCGGCTAAACAAAGAACCGCTAATTTATGCCCTGTAAGGACCCCACCATGTGTCAAATTTTGCTTCTCACGTTCCCAAAAATTTAAAACGCCATCTGATGAACCGGAATAAACCACTGAACCGGATTTATTAACCGCTAGAGCCGTAACGGCGCATTCCTGGTCAAGTAACGTCTTAACATAGACGTGATTTATGTTTTTTCCGTTGGATTCTCTTTGCCAAACTTTGACGGTTCCGTCAGCTGAACCGGTGTAGACGATTCCGTCTACACTAGCGACGACCGAGTTAACGGCGTCATCATGAGCTTTAACGGACTCTAAACATTTGGATTTATCAACTTTCCATACTTTAAAAGTTCTATCCCATGAAGCTGAGTAGAGAAGGCCTTGGCTATGGTCCATGCTTAAACATGAAATTGCATCGCAATGCTTGATCCAAAGAGCTGTCCGATTGCGTTTTACCTGTTCAGACATAATATAATTAAAAACATACCGTATTAGTCATATAAAGTATGGTACTAGAGCAAGTAAATGTTTTGATTCATGTCTCATTATCATGGAAAAATGAAAAATATCGCGATCGTGAAAAAATCCAGTGCATTTAGGAAGCGTCTTAAGATAAATATAATTCAGACTTTCTTCATTAGTAAGTGAAAGATCTTAACAAGTCATATCGTTGAAACTAAATTGACCATAGTAAAATTAGTTGTTGTTTTTTTCAAAATAAATACATTTCTTATTTAGAAAAAAATGTGTCATATAGAATAAAATGTTAGAATTCGTAGTATTTACCTCCACATAGTTGCTAGGCTTAATGGAGGCCTTGAAAATGTCAATAAGTTTTGGCAAACTCCCAGCACGTTTATGGTTGTTAGGATTCTTGGATTGCACCTTCCAAACTCGAACTTTTCCGTCTTGATGACCGGTGAAAATCTTATCTCCGGCGATGATAATAGCTTTAACAAGACCGCTATTTGATTTAAAAGCCGAAAATTCCTTCATATCTTTCCAAACACGTATGTTCTTGCTATCTGAACCAGTATAAAGAATATCATTCCTGGCAGCTAAGGAATAAATATGTCCTTCTTCGCGAACGAGGGATCCAATGAGCCCATTTTGGGGGAAATTCTTCGGAACATCATCGTCGGATTTGTGCCAAGGGGATTTAGTAAAAGGGGAACAACTTTGGTTCCACGGAGACAACATCGTAGGGGATCCATCATCACCACTAAGGCGATTCGGGTCATAAGCCGAGAAACTGCTGTGACGGGCATCAAAATCATCCTCCATCACAGCAGTTGACGACATGTTGGGCACGGAGTGTACCATGTTGTCTTGGAAATTCTTGTTATACGAGGTTAGTTAATTATTATGGGGACAAGTTTCAACTCCTTAATTTTTTTTGGCCTTTTCTTTGTTACACAATTGATGAAAAAAATGGAGGAAATGGAGAAGAAGAGAAAATTGTTGGATGAAACTATGAAAGGGAGATTGGTTGAGAGGTTTTGTAGGGAATATATAAAAATATTGAAGGCGGGAGAGGAGAGAGAATTGATGAGAATAGGGATGGGGGAAGGACATGCTATCAGATATTGACACGTGTATGGTCGGATTTGATTCAATTTTTCGATTTGTTGTTGTAATTTATAATATAAATAAATTTTTATTAGCATTCGATGTTTAATTTTCATCTAGCATCGGATGTTTATATTAAACTAACTTGTTATTATGGTCAAGTGATTTTATAAAGTACTACTCCCTATGACCTAATTTAGTTATCACGATTATTAAAAATATTTGTCTTAAATTACTTTCTTCATTTCAATTTATTTGTCATGTATGTTAAAAATAATTGTCAATTTGGATAATTAAGAGACAATTAATTATTTTTTTCTAACTTTGACCTTAGCATTAATTACTCTAGAATTAAGAGACACATATGTAGATAAAAATTTAATTATTTGTAAGGAGTATATTAGTCAAACAACACTCCTAATTATTTTTTTCTTAAAATTGTGTCAAATTTTAACATGACAAATAAATTGGAACGGATGGAGTATTTATTAGGGTACAATTTTCAAAAAAATATAATACTTATTATAAATTATTTTAGTTAAATTACATATCTTATTAATCTTTTCTTAAAGAATATGTCAATCCTTACCACGAAAATTAAATTAGAACGGAGAGAATACTAATAATTTATGCAAGCATATAACATGTTTTTATCAGGAGAAATAGTTTTGTATTCCTTTAAAAATAAATTAGTTTTACATTTTTCTTATTAGAGATTTTTATTTTACATATAAGATATCTGAAGGACTATTTTTTTTAATTCAAATAGTAAAAAGACAAAAAATTATCTCATTTTTCTTTTACTAAAAATCTGTACATAAATTATTGATCTTCTGTTCTTTTTTTCTTTTTTAAATGTTGACAGACACCGTGGTACTTTTTGGCAACATAAAAGTATTATGGATTTTAAATAAAATATTTGTATGCACTGTTCTTAACTAAGATCCTAAAACAGTGATATTTTGTGGGTTTTGAAAACTGTCTTAATTTATTTGTCATATATATTAAAAATAATTATCAATTTGAATAATCAAGACACAATTAATTTGTTTTTAACTTTGTCGTTAGCATTAATTACTCTAGAATTAAAAGACACATATATAAATAAACTCTAAATTTATTTATTTTTTAAATTGTGTCAAACCTTAACATGATAAATAAATTAGGAGGAAAAAAATAATTAACATATGAAAATGCTTGTATACATAAACAGAGAGGGAACTAAAAGTATATTGCAGGCTCATGTCAACTTGTTAATCCTTTCTGTAAATTACTTTTAGTTGATCCTTTGTGGATGATTTTTTCTTCAAATAATTATAATTTAATTTAATTTTAATCTCATAAAACTTGTTTGAGTTAACCGATTAAAAATAGTTGATATGTATCAAGTATTATTTTATGATTTATGGTTGATCTTGACTTATAAAGTACTTCAAGTGTATAGAAAACGCATAAATAAAGTAAAAATTATTTGTAATTTAGTCGGATTAAAAGCTTAATTAAACATCTTTATAAACTCAGAGACTCATGAACATATATATGGCACACATTTTAAAGTGTCATTCTTAAAAATTTTGCAAATTATTAATTTAATATTATTAATAAATTAAAGTTAGAATCACACTTACCCAATTAGATACAAACCACTTCAATGATTAAGTTTTATTTTTAGATTAATTAAGACTTTAAGAGCCTAGTGCTTAGGTTAATTATTTGATTACCTTTTTTTAATTTGGTACATTCATTTTAGACATCCTAATTTTCATCAGCTTATTGCTAGGCGCATCACAATGCGATTAATTAGTTAATTAATTTTATCAAACCTCTGAAAATGTGACACGAGACTCAAAATATATAGAGTGCTCAGGAATAATTTGAAAAAATGAGAGGTATATTAATTCAACAAAAACATTTTTTTAAGATTCATTAATAAGCAAATCAAGTAAAGAAGAGTCACGAACCAACATTAAAATTATTTTTGTGTGACTTATTATAGATCACGGATTCAAGCTGCACGAAGCAGTCATTAATGCATTCATAGAATCACACCCTTGGAGTATAGCATTTCCCCAAACCCTGCTAACACGGAATATTCTTTATAATAATAATTCGCTATAATAGCCAAACTCTCTTTGAAACAGATTGATTCTTATAGCATGTTATATTATATTACATATTTAATATTGAAACAAACAGTGTTTTTTTTTCTAAAGATATTTAATAGAAATGGAAGTTTCTTATCCCTAATAATTCTGAATATTTTTCTGGCCATTAGTGGAATGTCCTTCAGCAGCAAAACATTCACCATGTGTCGAATTAATTCTTTCATATCTATAACTTGTTAATCTTGCACAACGTATATAAGTACTAGCTTCGAGTTCAGTTGAATTTAACAATTTTAATTCAAGTCTGATATATAATTTCATATAAGACTTATGTGCCAATTTTACAAAATAATGAAATTATAATATGAAAAGGACAAATTTGTTCTTTAAGCAATGTTTTTAATGTCCAAGGTTGAAGCACCTCAACCTTAGTATGCCAAAAGGGAATAAATAAATGGAGGATATAAATCTATAAACCTACTAAATATACATGAAATGAAAGGACAAGAAAGTATTAGATCCAAATATATTGATGGCTTATAGTGGTCGGCTACAAAAATACAAACTTTAGAAGTTGCACAAATTTTACATTTTGCAAGTGGTTGATGGGAAGAGTTTGCTTGATTACCTTACATTTTTAAAATCATACCTTATTATTCCCCCATGCATAGGGAAAGTACTTGCACCTTACAATTATATTTGCAAAAATCCAAGAATATATCCTATGAGATGTATATACTTCAAGTACAACAAAAATTAAATCATGTTCCCAAGGTTTCAAACTTGATAAAACATTAACTTTGAAAATTATTATCTCAACACAATGATTCTAAATTGAAGCATTAATTATGCAAATGTTATCCAAATTTGTGAATTAGAAGTAAAAATTTATGAATTTGAGATTTTAACTTTTTAAAGTTATTAGTTTTAAATTTTGCATTTTATACGTATTAAAGAAATTTTTAAAAGGAAATATAAAGTGTCAGAGTTTAAAATTTATGAATTTTTAGACGGTGCATTCGTCTCCCTCCCCCACCCTCCACCCTTAATTTTGACATATATTTATATTTTTGGGTGATATTTAACTTTTATTTTTCAAAATCATCGATATTTAATAGTATTTTATCCTTTGAAGTTTTAAATTTCAAAAAATGGCTGAAAATGCTCGTGACATAAAATAAAATAAAATCGTAACGCATAAGTAAGTTATGTCTCAAGTATAAGTTATGCTCCAAAGTAAAAGAAATTAAGTCAAAATACAAGTTTTACCTCAAGTCATATTAAGTGTGATTGGTGTAATGGTATAAGTTATGCATGAATGTAAAAGAAATTAAGCCCAAGATATAAGTTTATATCTAAGGCATAAGTTCATTGGCATAAATTCTGCTTTAAAGGCAAAAATTCTTTAAAAATCTTACCCTACAAATAAGAAATTGTCTTAAGGCAAAATGTTTGTTAATAAATTCTACCAGCAAAATTAATTGTGTCCAATCAATTTAGGTCATAGCTAAAAATAAATTACTCCATACTTCTTAAAATAAACTGTAGAAATAAAAATTAAAAATCACCCCAAAATAGGAATACAAGAACTTGATAACGTGTCACCCACCCCCCAAAAAAATGATAGTAGAAGACAAGCTTTCATAATAAGAAAAGGCATAGATTGGAAAGATAATAAGCATCACTAGTCTATTGAGTTAGATGAGTGGCATGTTTTCATTAGATCCTAGCACACTTAGGGATTTGGTATGGAGGAAATGATTTTAAAAAAATGTTTTGTTATTTTTTAGAGTTGGTTGAACAAAAATAAATTTTGAAAAATACTTTTTGTCGAAAAATAAGTTCCATAAAAATAAAAAAATGACTTTCTCAATGAAAGAGACAAAAAAGATTTATACTAAGTAATATTCTTCTATGTTTATTATACGCTCCTCATCCATCCAACACCCCCTAATCAGTAACCCCTACTCCTTAACCATCTCACCCCGACCCCCGACGTCTAACTTTTCATTCTCATCCCACCCATATAGTGTTTTACAAGATTATGTAGAAATACTCTCGAGATAATATATATTTTCTTTACTTATCTATCAAACAGAAAATATATATACACAAAGCATCTTATTTCTTTAAAAAAAAGTTCTCCTTCGTACCAAACACACTCTTAACATGCCTATATTTGATATAGGATCAAGAATGATTTGCTTACACTGCTGATAAACATGTGCTTTAGAATACACACACATTTAATATAAATTAGTCATTGCAAGATTCTAAAGTGTTTTTTTTATACTCCTAAACTTCATGCATAAAAAAAAACTGAATAAATAATTTTTAAAAAAAGAGCACTAACAAAATAATTTTTTTAACTGAATTATATAAATGTGTAAAAAGCTGCCCAACGTCATGCTGTCCATATTGTTTCACCACAAAAAGACTTCAAAACAAAGTGGACACTAAAATGGACTAAACACTCATTACACACAGAAATGACACAACCCGTTTGCCACAATAGGAAAATGAAGGGGCTTTATAGCCATGGCATGCATTCTTACAAGCCCATTAATGATTGATTTTAGGGTTTCCGTTCTTCTAATTAAGGAGTTATTTGGTTTAATTTGAGGACCAAAAGCGATACACAATGTTGCTATGTTGGCTCAAGTCGATGCCAAACCAACGCACTCAACGACGTCGGATTATGGTGCCTCAAACTTTAAAAAACTCTAAATTTTTATAAAAGAATAAAATTTTAAAAATGAGGGACTATATTGATTTTATCTAAATGAATATTTTAACAACTTTATCATTTTCGTGCAAAAAAAAATAATCCAACAGACTCCATTAATTTTCTTAAAGTCTGTCTATAATAATCCATTAAAGAACAAACTGTCGATTTTTTTTTCACTTTTTTAGACTGATCCCATCTTTCGATTTTTGCATTATTTTTCATAATTAAAAGTGTACAAAAATAATACTAATATTAAATGTTAGCACAATGTTCGGTCATAAATTTTAATTTAATATAATCAATATTCTTGCACATAGTAAATCATAATATTAATAACACATTTTCATATTTTGATACATCATTTTCGATAGGTAAAAGGGTCAAAAATGTCCTTATATTAAAAAAAATCTTTGTTTATAATTTGAGTCATTTATATCCTTATACTATCAGAAATTGGTCAAAAATATCTTGATTTAAACAATACTAACGGAAAAGGATCAAAAACACCCTTAATTTATACTTTGGTCCAAAAATATATTTATCAATGATACTTTGGTCCAAAATACCCTCATTGTTATTAAATTCAACGTCCACAAAAAATATTTTTCATTTATACTTTGAGTCTTTTATTATTCAAAAATATCCTTATTATTATTCAAATTCAACATCCCAATTAACTGACACGTATACAAAAAAACACATTCTGACACCTAATACTAGGAATCCGCTAATCACCTTCCACGTATAAAAGTATCATATTTTCCTTCTTTTCTTTCGGCAAATATAGGGCCCACAAATGGGTCCCACTTCCTAAAATGCAAAGCTAGTGAAGATTGATGGGTCAGAGTGTGATAGAGGGACTATTTGAGGAAAAAATTGGTGGGGGCAAACTGTACTGGTCATGTAGTTTTGGGTAAAAAATGAAGAAAAGGAGCATGTGAAAGGGTAATTTTGGAAAATAAATAATGGAGGGAACATTTGATCATTCAACATTTCTTGCAACCTAATATATGGTACTTTTTCAATCTGTTTTTTACCTATGTTGTTTTATAGGTATCTAATGCATGTGAAGGCACTATGAGTTTCATAGACTTTAATTTGGCTCATTTGGTATGACGTATAAGTTATAATAATTTCGAGATAAAATGTAGGATTATTTTATCTCATGTTTGGTTGGAGGTATAACATAATCCTTGAACTATTCATCCCATCATTATTACTTCAGTGATGGAATAAGTTATCTCGGAATTAATTATCCTGGGATAACATGTTGTCAACCACCATTTTATGTTTTAACCTTTTAAAAATTTCTTTTTTTTGGGGTGTGAATTGTGTGGTGACTGGTGAGTATAGTGTGGATGGCAAGCAGGAGAGGACGTACAGTTTGATAGAACATAGTAAATTTGATCTAATTCTTATAGGAGTGTTTGTTTTGCAATCTCTAGATATTATTTGTTTTGAACTTATAATAATTATAATTGACGTATTAGTGAAATTTCATAGATGAAGTTTGAAAAAGATAACATGTGAATAGACTTTAGTTTAATTTTACCTTATAAAGGTAAAATAGTTGTTTTTGAAGGATTTTCGACTTATTTGCTAAGATTCGTCCGTCTCAATTTATGGAATGTTGTTTGACTTAGCATAAAAAAGAAAAAAAAAAGACGTTTGAAATGTATGGTTTAAAATAAGTCATAGATTATTGTGTGATTATATTAAATTATTGATTTTATTAAGGATAAATGAGTATTTTAATTAAAGTTGAATTGTGACTAAATATAGAAACATGTCAAACTTTCTCGTGCCGACTAAAAAGGAAAATCTTTTACGTAAATCAGGATAGAAAAAATATTAATTTAGAAGGCAGTAATTCAAAATAATAAAAATTTAAATTTATAAACTTCAAATTATGAATTCGTAGGTTCGAATGATTGTAGATGGAGAAAGATAAAAATAAATGAATGACACATAAATATTAAAATCAAGTGATATAAATTATAACTTATAAGGTAATGCTTTTTCAATACAAACTGTCCATACCACAAGTGAGTGCATTTTTCTTCCTTTCACTTGAATGCTAGATGTATAGTGTTAGAAGCACAAAGGAGTGAAGCTTTCTTTCTATTTGGTACGTAGTGGAAGTAGAAAAATGGAACCATGGAAAATAAGAAACATTCGAAAACAATCTCTATGTCCTCACGATGTGGGTAAAGCTATACACATCATCGTTCTTTGAAATTTTACTTTTCAAATTGTATGGAATTAATCGTGATTAGCAATGTGCAATTACACATATTTAAATCCTTAATTAAGTAATACTATTACTCTCTAAATTTTGAGGTTAAAATTTTTTTTTATCTTTGATCGTAAATTTTTCATATATATATTTTTTAATATTTTGAGTTGTGACTTATATATAGTACTTTTACATAGTTTACTAGTATATAAATTTCATTTTAAAATATTTAAAGATTCCATGCACAAATTTTTAATTATACTTAAATTATTTGAGTCTATAAAATAAAAAGTTCCACATAAATTGAGACAAAAAGAGTACTTGAAGTTACTACAATGAATCGCACTAAGAAGGTATGAGTGAGTTGGCGTAGCCACCTTTGTCCGAGGGGTGTTGCTTCACCAGACTTTTATACTATATACCTCCCCCCCCCCCCCCAATTGAACCCTTTTGATTTGATGTATTTGTGTTTAATTTTTTTACATTTTAACTCTCTTAAGTGAAAATCGCAACTTAATATAGTCATGACGAAGACTAATATGGTTAAGTCACTCAAACCCATAAGTTTGACCACATGCACGAGTCGCTAATATGGTTACGTCTTACTTCTCAGTAGTACAAGATCTTGAAAGGAATTAATTATTTAGCAGAAAAATACAAGACAAAAATATTATTTTGATTGCGTAAAGAATAAAATTTGTAAATTTTGGGTAAAGTAATAAAAAGTTACCCCTACTTATTATCTTGACGGTTAAGATTTTATAAAATAATTGTTTGGTGTGATAAGGTTGTTTGTTACTCTCTCCGTTCACAATTAGATGTCAAAAATTTTCTAATTTGATTTTTATTTTTATTTGTCAATTTTTAGAATTCAAGATAAGACAAATTATTTTTGCCTATTCTATCCCTAATTTATTTACCAAATTAGACC
>JBCEWC010006686.1:0-22620 GCA_038996855.1 Solanum aculeatissimum | reverse complement strand
ACCAGATGGCTTTCCAATGTCTTTTTATCTTGCTTTTTGGGATCTGCTTAAAGAGGATATTAAGAATACTTTACATGCCTTTCATGTTAATCAAAGGACTTAGAAAAGCTTCAATGCAACTTATGTGGCTATCATCCCTAAGAAAGCAGGGGCATCAGAACTAAAGGATTTCAGGCCAATAAGTCTGGTCACTGGCATATACAAGGTGATAGCAAAGCCACTGACTAAAAGGCTGAAATAGGTGGTGGATAGGCTAGTCAACAAGCATCAAATGACATTCATAAAAGGGAGGCAGATATATGGATGTTGCCCTCATTGCTAGTAAGTGTGTGGAATCCAGGACGAAAGGAGATAATCCAGGTATCATGTGTAAGCTAGACATTGAAAAGGCTTATGACCATGTTAATTGGAATTTCTTGATGAGCACACTCAGACAAATGGGATTTGGAGAAAAATGGTTGGGCTGGATCAATTTTTGCATCACTACAGTCAAATTTTCCATTTTGATGAATGGTGAACCAGTTGGTTTTTTCCCATCAGTAGAGGTCTTAGACAGGGAGACCCTCTATCCCCCTTTCTTTTTGTGCTGGCTATGGAAGGGTTTGATAGTATGATGAGGAGAACAATTCAAGACAGAAGCATGAGTGGCTTTCAAATAGGAGATGTTAGAGGCCAATACAAGGAAATATGTCATCTACTTTATGCAGATGATACCATACTATTTTGTGAACCTATCGAGGAACAGATAAGCCATATCAGATTGTTACTTCTGTTCTTTGAATCCACTTCTGGCCTGAAAGTAAATTGGGGAAAGAGCAATTTTTTTCCAATTAAGGAGGTGCTAAACATCCAGAGTTTGACAGATATACTAGGATGCAAAGTGAAACATCTGCCTACTGTTTACTTGGGCATGCCTCTTGGCTACCAACATAAAGAGATAGTGATATGGGATGCCATAATAGAGAAGGCAGAAAAAAGATTGACAAGGTGGAAAACCCAATACTTATCACAAGGAGGAAGACTCACCCTCATAAAATCAGTCCTTGATTCTCTACCTGCTTATGTAATGTCTCTGTTCCCCCTTCCCCAGAAGGTTTTGAAGAAACTGGACACACTTAGAAGGAATTTCCTTTGGCATGGTTGCAAGGAGAACAATGGATACAACTTGGTGAAATGTGATACTACACTGAACAATAAATACTTGGGAGGGTTGGGCATCAAAAACCTAAAGAAACAAAATGATAGCCTTCTGATGAAATGACTCTGGAGATACAATGATGAAAAACAAGCTCTATGGAAGGATGTAATTAAGTGCAAATATGGTGAGTACAACCCTTGGTGCAGTAATGAAAGCTCTTTACCTTATGGGGTTGGGGTATGGAGATCTATCAGAGATCTCTGGCCAATGATAAAAGAGAACATGGTAATCAAAGTGGGAGATGGGAGGAAAACAAAGTTCTGGAGAGATGCATGGAACAATCAGATCCCCCTGAAAGATATTTTTCCGAACATGTTCACCATTTGTAACAACCCAGAAACAACTGTCGAAGAGTGCTGGACTGAATAGGAATGGGATCTATTTTTTAGGCGACTCTTAAATGATTGGGAAGTGGACAGAGTGGCCAACCTACTCCATGAAATAGGGGACTTCACAGGAACTGCTACAGTTCCAGACTCTATGAGATAGAAGCACAAAAAGGATAGGAGTTTCTCTGTTAAAAGAGTCTATGAAACAGTTAATACGCAACAAAACAGAAGACAACAAGGGTTATGGAAAAATGTCTGGAAAAACATCGCACCAACAAAAGTAAAATGCTTCACATGGTTGGTTGTGAGAAGAACTTGTCTGACACAAGAGGTTTTGAAGAAAAAGAGGAGAATTATAGTATCCAGGTGTCAACTTTATGGGGAAACAGATGAGACAAATAGTCATCTTTTCTTGCATTGTCAATTCACTGCTCAGTTGTGGAATTTATTTCTTACTCTCACAAACATTAAATGGACCATGCCTGAGCATACTGCCGATCTGCTGAGTTGCTACATTAGAAGAAGTGGAAGCAAGAGCCAGAAAAGATGGTGGAAAATCATTCCACATTGCATCTGGTGGACTGTGTGGAGAGAGAGAAATAGCAGATGTTTTGAAGATAAGTCCAATTCCATTCATAGAGTTAAATGGAATTGTATTGTATCTTTCTTTTTTTGGTGTAAAGAACCAAATATAGAGGAATTAGAGCTTGTAGACCTGTTAGGCTCTCTGTAAGTAGTTTCGCCCTCAATTCTCTTTTTTGTTCCTCTTTTGAAGGTCTCCAGCATATCCTTAATGCTGAGGAATACAACATTACCAGTTTCAAAAAAATAAAAAATAAAAATAAAATAGCAGTTGTATCCAAATAAGCAACAGAAAGAAATATACAATTATAACCCATTATTGTAGTTAAAACTTTTATTATTTGGCTAAAAATAATGGTGTTCAGCCAATTCCTATACATATTTGGTATGAAAAAGAAGAAATACATGATTGAAACAGAGAACCATTCCTTTGAAAGGAAAATTGAAAAAAGTTTAAAAATGGGCTAAAATATGCCGTGTATATTATGAAGCAGCAAGGAGAAAGACACTATTGGAACAAATAGACTATCTATGTGGCAATTAATGGCTGGAAAGTTCCTCACTCGGAAGCTAATTTTTCGATATTTTTTACTTTCATGTCCCTAAAAGAGAGTGTAACCACACTCTTTCCCACGTCACTGTCCAGGGGGTTGAGGCTATCAAAAAGCCAAGTATAGGGTGGATAATTACAACAAAGAAAAGTTTAGGTGTACTGAATTAACTGTGCCAAGCTTAGGGAGGTAATAAGTTATTCAGCCTTTTTAGTTTAACTGGAAACTAACAGGCGTTGTGACGAATAAAAGATAGTAGGCGTACCTTATGCAATTGAGCCTTATATTTTGTTGTTTTTCACGATTAGGTGGTCACATATGTCGTTACCAGGCCTGCAAGGGAGCTTCTTTTCACTGTTGTCTCACAGGACGAGAAGTATAAAGCAAAGGTATGGTACAACAATAGTGACTGGAAAGATTATCATTATTCCATCTTACACATTAGCAGTAGCTTGAATTGTGAATATCCTTTCCGTAGCATTTCTTGATTTCCAATTTTTGAATTTTTTTTGATAGGATATAGCAAAGCTAGTAGGTTAACATCATTTTATTAGGTCTGCATGTGTTTCATGACACATGAAAGGATTGTTGTGGTTATAATAGTTGTCAGTGCCAAGTGTTCAATTGAATATCCCTAGCAGTAGAATGATTCCATTGTTTCTTTTTATGGTATGCCATCATGTCTATGCAGGTATGCATTGATGTGATTGTTCAAAGACTTGGGGATGCTACAGCGGCTGCAATGTACAAGCTACTCTTCAGCACTCTCAATGGCAAGGCATCAGCTGTTTCTCTATATGCCCTGCCCGTAAGTAAAATCTTCCTTGACAACACTACTCCAAATGTCTTGAAATTATTGTCTTTGTTTATACAATTCCAGATGATTGGATAAACACTAATACGCACTCCTATTTAGTCATTGAAAAGCCTCAGAGAAATTAATGTTGAATGTTCAGCGTAACTTTGGTACTTCTTTCAGGTCTGCTTGATGTGGATACTGACAGCATTCTATCTAGGACACCGATACAGGCAATTTTCAGCGGATCAGCCCTGTGAACCTGCTGAAACATGTAGGAGATACGGAACATAATGCCAAACACGAAGAGTTTTTGCATCTTTCAGAACTTTGACGGTAAAAATTGCCTCTTTCCTCCTTTTCTTCTTTGGATCAGTTTCCATTCAGAATGAAGTATGATCTCTCCTTTGAATGTGGTGTTTCCTTGTTGCTCAGACCTTAGCCTGTTCTATTCAACAAAGCCCTCGTATTAAAATTCTCAAAATTTACATAACTTGAAGAAGAGCCTTTAAAAAAAGAAATTCAAGAAGAATCTCATCTACACCCAGAGGAGAAAGTGAGCTGAGGTCAAATTATTCTCGAATCTCGACTTTTGGAAGTGTGTCTACCAGTTATCAATGGCATGGTTCATCTTTGGTTCCTTCTTAATGAATGAATCTGTTGCTCCTAAGCTTTTTTCCGATTTATTTTATGTCAGTAGACTGAACCTATAATAGAAGCAGCCTGGATTTGGGATGCCAGGTGATCAGTGGCGTAGCCAAAAAATTCATTAAGGGTGTCCAAGTTATAAGTAATTGTTTTTGAAAAATGGATGAACCAAAAAATTTATTATAGAAAACCATCCAATACCAGTAATTGACTTTTTTTTTAAATGAATGGATGTACCAAAAGTTTTAAAATCAAAATGCGTAATGTGCGAGGATATGTGAGGATGCTCCAGTAAGGTGTGAGAAGTTGAAAATAGAGGGACCGAAGAGAGGTTGAGGTAGGCCGAAGAAGTATTGGGAGAGGTGATTAGGCAGGGCATGAAGCATCTTCAGCTTGATGAAGACATGACCTTAGATAGGAAGGTATGGAGGTCGCGTATTAGGGTAGAAGGCTAGTAGGTAGCAGAGAGATGTTGCTTTTTGAAGGTGTAGGTTTGTGTTGTCATTGTACTAGCTGTATTATGCTTTCCTGTATTAATTATAATCGTTTGTTGTTTAATGTGTTTTGATATTGTTGTTTAATGTGTTTTGATTATCGCACTATTGTGTTGTTCTTGCTCCTTTCTGATAAGCTTTGCATTGTTTCCTTTGTTTGCTGCAATGTTTTCTACACCGTTTTCTTCTTCTTTGTACTTGAATTTGCGGCTTTTAAGCTGAGGCTTTTTCAGAAACAACCTCTCTACCTCCACGAGGTAATGGTAAGGTTTGCGTACATTGTATCTTTTCCAGACCTTACTTGTGGATTACACTAGGTATGTTGTTATTTTAAAATGCGTAATATTTAGAATCTAATGAGTTCATATTTAATTTAACATGAAGTAAATGTATATAGCAAAAGAAAAAGAAAAGAAAAGAAAAGATGGATCTATCCAAAACTAGAGTGTGATGGCCCGTATCAGCACAAGCTCAATATTGATATTATTTTTAGTGATGCATCCAAATGTCAAATGTTAAATGTTGAATAAAGTACTCAGTTATTGATGGTGTATGGTTGCCAAATGATAACTTGTTTATGTCCAAGCATTATACCACTATGATACAAAAGAGTGTCATATACACATATATCGGGAGTACTACTATTTATTGACAAAAGATGAAGCATTTTATGTACAAATAAAAATGGTGCGTTTTCCCTGCAGCTGGTGGAGTTGTCTCTGGACCAATGGAGTTGCCTCCCGATCAAAAACACTTGTAGAATATGAAATGTTGGTGACCATATCTCAAACAACTTTTCTCAGTACTACAGAAACAAAAAATGGAACTAATCTATTTATACAAGTACTATTTGCATGTTGATGAAATGTAATGCAATCATTATGATGTGAATCGTCTTTCGGGAAAGAACTAATTTTCACTCCTCCCCAATAACGCGTATAACAACATCAACCTTAGGTATATTTAGGAAATGAATCTTACGTTGTGTTTGGTAGTTCTGTGCTTTTTTTTTTTTGTTGCTTTGCTCTTTCTTTTTGGTTTCCCGTATAGATGCTTTTATATTAGAAAAAAAAGCAAAGTGTGTATTTGTATAAGAACTAAGAAATATAGACTCTACCGTTCTGCTGCCTCTACTTTGTGTACGCTTAGGCGGGCTTCTTCGTTCCAGTTTTTCTCTTTCTATTTTAAAACACTTTTGACTTGAACTTTATTGGTGTAATATATCATAAATACAATAAATTACAGTTGAAAATAAAGTTACAAAATTGAATAAAAATTCATTCAGGTTGAGGTGTGGATATTTCGCTCTCTTTAAGAAGATTCAAGTTCACTGCGACATAATCTACACCAATTCAGCAGTAATACACATGACTTGTCCCTTCCATGATACAACAACCCAACAACTAAAGACTTAGAATATTTTCTTTAGTCTCAACTCTCTCTTTCACTATTACGCACTTCACTCACACTACAATGTTTTTCACACTTCTCATTTTTCTTGTGTACTTCATCTTCTCTCAAAAAACAAAGAAAGATCACCACTATTTATAGGTGAGGAATTCTTCCTAGTCTTGAATAATAGGTGAAGGAATGGAGGAATTATGCCTTGGAGGTTACATGAGTTACAAAACTCTAATTGTCATATAAGTTACAAGAAACTAATGACCATAAGAGTTACAAGAACTAATGGTCATATAAGTTACAAGAACTAATAATCATTCCTACCATAATTTATACCACTAATACATGCAATTAATATTTTATTTTAATAATAAAATACGTATACAACAACATTCTCTATTTGTTTAAGCTCACAACCTTTCTCGACTTGTCATTTTAAACTCATTAGGTTTGTCTTTTGAAACAATCTTAGTGAAAAAATGATCCAATTTGATAAAGTAAAAGTGAAATTAGACAATGACAATTACTTTCCACAGCAAAATCAATTTACCACAAGCTCCGATCCTTCCAGAAATTGCAAGAAACTAAATTCCACTCGCAAAGTTAAATTTTGAAGGAAAGAAGCACGTTAATATAAGAAGTTTTTTTTCCTTTCAATAATTCAGATTATGAACAAGAAAAGTATTAAATTGATATCAGTGTTACAACCTCTCTTTGAACCCTTCACGGCCATACCCGCGATTGTGATAACTCCTGTTTCTCGTCTACTTTCTCGTATATTGAGGATACTTCCCTGCTTCTTCTCTACCTTTCCTTATATTGACAACATTTACAAGGAGAAACTTGACTTTCAAACGTAAAATATGGGGACAAAAAAGTAAAAAACAAATGCATAAATACAATAGGTCAAGCATTTAAAACAGCATCAAATTTAGTATCCAATTTATGAATTTGAAGCAGTATACTCGACAATTTAAGATTTCAGTAATACTATCAATCAGTGCAAACTGACCAAGAGGCTTGCTTGAGTTTTCTCAGAAATTCTAATTATCGTGTCACACCTAGGGCCTAACTTGGATCGTGACACTGAGGCTTTCAGTGCGAGCTTGAATCGTTTGGCATTTTAGCCTTTACAAATTTGATCTAAGATTGACTTTGGTCAAATTTTTCAAAAATTTTGCCCAAATAAAATTTTTATCAATATGGTTAGCTCCAAAATATTGACTTTGGTTTAGAATGACTTTTCATTCAATTTTCAAAGCTTCCAGACTAATTTTTGCTCTTTGGTATTTTTTTGGTTAAAAATGGCACTTTAGGGTAGGATTCACTTTTTTGTCGAGATGACCTCGTATGAAAATTTTGACTATCGAATCTGGTGGAGTAGCATAGTTTATTTGTATGCACGAGATTTTGAATGAATTTCAAGCATCCAATTGAATTTTTGGACCCAGCCAAAATTGCTATTGCAGCAGTAGCTGGTGCAGATGGCTTCCTCATTGCGGTTGCATGAGGGTTGCCGCAATCGCATTGAGCACTGAGGCTGGCTCATCATAATCACATGGCTCCATGCTACGATCATGTAGAGAAATTGACCTTGTTGACCGTTCTTACTTTTCGCAGTCAAGTGGGTTGACTGCCATGATCATGTAGGTCTTTTGATCGGAGACTTCATGATCGCACCCGTAAACTCGCTGTCACGATGTGTAAGTGAGTCTGGTCTTCTAGTTTAAGCCGAGACACGATAAGCTCAAAGTGTATATTTAAACTTTGATTTCTCTCTCGTTTTAGCTTCAAATTGGGTGATTCAAAGTTCTAAGTGTTCAAAATTATCATGGGAATGTATTAGAGCAATCAAAATATATTGGAGAACTTTCTTGAGGTAACTTTGCATATTTAGTTGTTGTCATTGATGATTTCTTACCGTAGTTTGAGAACTTCTTGCATGTTTTTATTTGTTTTTAACAATTTCTAGCCCCAAATTGTGTTCCATTTTGAGATACAAGTTTGGGGAGGTAATTAGGACCTTTTAGTGTGGTCAACTCTAGGATTTCTGGTGCGGATTTCACTTTTATGTTTTAGATTTCAAAATTGGTCCATCTCTAACTCTCTGAATTACATATTTTTAGTGTTAAAATGGTCGTGCTAATATTGTGATTCTATTTTTAATAGCGTGATAGTGTTTTGAGACCATACAAAAGGGAAAAGTTCCAAAGAAGTGACTTGGAGTGTTGGTGTTCAGCCTTAAGGAGGCTACGACTTCTCATTCCTTAGTCTAAGCTTGAATATGTAAATGCTTGGTGATTACTTGAAATTTAGGTTGGGTAGATATCAGACCATTCTTAGGTGTTAGAAATCATACTTCAGATTTATTTCTGATTTGGGGAACTTGTGAGCATGTTGGTTTTAATTGTGACTTTCCTTACCTTGTGGTGTGTCGAAATACTTATTTATTTAATTGTTTGCAGTTTGTTGGCCTTAGTTTGGGTTTGACTAGTGCTTGCCTTAGTTTGCCCCGACCACGTTTTAGCAAGCTTAGATTCTTGTAGACTGATGAAGCCGGCTTAAGTCTGATAGTTTCAACCTTAGCTAGGCAGTAACCTTTCTCCGAGGATATTCTATCCATTTTCCTTGATTTCGCGGCCTTGCGAATTACGTTGGCAACACCAGATCCCATTTTGATATTTGAGGCTGAGCTTTTGGCTTTGGCAGATGGTTAACTTTATTAACTAAGTATGCACAACATTCCACAGTGGCCTTGACTCCAGTTTAATATGGATACCCTCGAAAGCCACCTTGACGCTTTCAGCGAGCATTTGGTTCAAGGTCCGACCTTGACCTATTGATACTTTCAACAAGCTTCTAGTTCAAGGTCCGGCCTTTGCCTATTGATATTCTTGGGTAGCATTCAAATTTGAAGCCCGACTTTGACCGCATTGACAATTTTGGTGACATCTAATTCGAGGTCCAACCTCTACACTTTTTGATACTATTGGTTCAGGTTGAGGTTCTGGATCTATATTCTCTGATCTTGTATTTATAGGTCTAGTTCTTAGTAGACTTAGCTATTCTATGTACCTGCGAAGTTTATGGGGGTCCACTTAGATTTTTATTTAAACTAGTTATTGGATACGCGTGTTGCGCGTGTAGCCTGTCAAATATTGAAATTTTGTCTCTATATTTCATCCAATAGATGATGAAGAGAAATAAGCTATTTTTCATCTATCCACACTATAATGTTTCTCCTCTTTGTTACATATTTATATTTATCTCATTTAAAACTTAATAGGACCTTTGAGCTTCCTAATTAAAGTACATAATTTACCCTTTTTTAGTGGAGACGTGAGTGGATGAGTAATGATGATTATTAACTCAAAAACTTGAACCGCCAACAATTAAATTGAAAAATAATTTTCATTTAAACTAATTACAAGACATAATAGTAACAAAAGATAATGGGCCAAAGATAAGTCACATTATTAGACCATAATTCTAATATAGATACATCCAACTCTTCAAATTCTCACATTCCAAAGAAAGAATTCAAAAATATTAAATGATGAAATAACATTTAGATTCAAGTACATATAGTGTACACTCAATATCCATTACACCTTAAAGCAAATATTAAATGAAAGGTGATTTTTTTGGGATAGTTACATAGGAATAAATTAATAGTCGAGGGACAAATAATTTTTTAACTTTTGAAAAATGTTCCCATAATTCAATTTTTGATTAAAAATGTGCAAAATTATATAACTATTGTACCCTTACGCTAAATTAACATTTTATAAATTATTTAACTAAATATTAAATAATAAATTATAACTGATCGAAATAAGAGTACTTCATTACTTAAAAACCTCAATTTAGTTAAATGAATTAGGCCAAAAGTTGAAACTAAACCATCACGTATGCAAATGATTATTAAAGTTTTGACAATTAAAGCTCTTCATAAATAAATAATAAATTAAAATGTTACTAATTCTTTACATTTTTCATCTTTTTAATATTATTATAATATAATATTAAAATAATTAGATGTTTAATTAGTGTAAGGGCAAAATGGTAATCTAACTTTTTCTAAATATTCTTCCCACTTTTAATAATTTATATATTATATATTATATATATATATATATATGATATATGATATGATGATGATATGATGATTAGATGTTTAATTAGTGTAAGGGCAAAATGGTAATCTAACATTTTCCAAATATTTTTTTCACTTTTAATAATATATGATGATATGATTTGCACACAAATGTACCTTCTAGGCTTATAGGAGCCCAATTAGGTGTAGTTAGCTTATAGATTACTTTAGTTTTGTCTTTCGATACTTGTGTAATTATCTTACTTTAGACTTTTGCTCTGGACGTTCATTCTAATTTATTCCTCTTTTTCATATTACCTTTACTTTTTCTGCTCAATCGGTCTATGATGCCTATTGGGTACATGTTGATTTGGTACTCACACATTACACTTTGTATATGTTTTTGTGATGCAGGTCCGACCACTAGTTACTAGCACTGATTGGAGTCAGTTGCAGTATATATCGGAGATGAGGGTGAGCACATAGTGTCCTGGATTTACGTGTCTCCTTCTTTTTATAGTTGGCTAGTCTTTTGCTTTTTGTGACAAGTCTTTATTTTCGCAGTCCACTTTTGGGACTTGTATCTATTTTGTAGTAGCTCTGTACTGGTAGCGTCCAAGTCTGGGAGGGATCATTGTCGTATATATATATACCCGACTGTTTTGTTTATTTACTCTGTTTATCGTCAAGATTCGCTCATTCTTGCTTAGTTTCTATTTTTATATCAATTACTTGTAGTTCTGGGTTACAGATCAACTTATCTACCGGTGAGTTATAGTAGATGTCATCATGACTTGAGATATCGGATCGTGATAAATTTTTGGTTCGATTTTATTCATTCCTATGCGCATGCGCATCTCTATCTCATACTTTATTGTGTATAAATTTAGAGATTTGCCTCAAATTTGAGATACTGATTTTTTATCTTTTTTATTTTTTTGTAAGCGTTCTTGTTATTACTATCGTTTGTTGAATTTGCTGATGTTCTATAACTTTTACTGATAGCATTATAGAATAGTGTTTTATTCTATCTTAAAAGAGATTAATTCAAAATTTTGGACAATTATAAGAGGATTAAATTTCTTAGGAAAACGCAGTTTGCTGAGCTCAAAATTTAATTAATCTAATATTTCTTCTGTTTTCGATACCTTTTTAATCAACCTAATTCACCCCTCTTTAAGTTGATTTATTGTCCAACATTTTCTACCAAAGTCGAGAGATGGCGGGCATATGCTGCATTTCTGTTGGTGCAGGGGAATGATAATTTAGACTGGTCTCTGCCTATCCTTATAATCTGCATAGGCATCCAGGTCAGTTTGAGAGCTAATATGGGTAGGCAAAGATTTTAAGGAGGGCATCCAGGTCAGTTTGAGAGCTAATATGGGTAGGCAAAGATTTTGTAGCAAATAGCTGGGATATGGATTCGACCGAAGCCAACCGTTTTTGCTTAAATAATGTGGTTGTGTTAATAAATTTATTAAGTATACAGAACTAAATTAGTATCCCTTAAAATTGTCATTCTAAAATTGAGAAGCTAGAAAGTTGAAATTATAGTTCCGCCTCTGAATACATGACTAATCTAAATTGATGATGTTTATGATTTGAGTCAGGATGACTCTTAGTTTCATCCGAATGAAAAGAGAGAAATAGAAAATGACCAAGGCTGTTATATTTTTATGAGTTCATATATAAGAGGAGCAGGAAAAAATAGTCATACTAATCAATTGGGTCTTATGATATATTAAGACTATAATACAAAATTCATTTAGAGAAGAGCCTGGTGAAGAAATTTCCGGAGTTGGATTTCTCTAGGCAAGCTACATGCGCATATCGTCCCAATTTGTCGACTTGCCTTGCTTCTCCTCTCGTATCTTTCTTGCAAACCTTGCACGTCTTGTCTACCCATCCCTCCTCCACATATTGCCCATCCACTGTTAATTTGTTCCCCAAAGAAAAGAAAAAACTGTTAATTAAATAATTACATAATATGTAGTTAGTTAGGAGTATAGATAATTACCCTCAACGTAGGACTTGAAGAAATCTTTGTAAGTCCCACCAATCTTCCTTCTCAGAGCTCCATACTACATGGTCGTCAAATAATACAACTTGATTAACATACGCCAATGAGAGAGAGTGACACTATGGTACATGTTGCAGCAGATAATTAACAGCTTTATTTTCCGTTACGTGTAGTTATAGAAATGAAATCACCTGTTCTCTGGACATTCTCTCTCCGGATTGTGTTTTTTCTCTTGCTTCATCAAGAAGCTCAGCGTCCCTTGCTGATCTAACTTGGGAAAAATCCAGAGCTTCAGTTACACTTGAAAACAGAGATTGTTTTTTCTTATTCTTGGCTGCTTCTTTTTCTTCTTGTGTATCCTCTTTCTTTGCCTTTGCTGAAATTGCTACTAGTTTAGATGAGGACGTTCTGCTGCCAGGAAGAATACTGCATTTGGGGAAATATTGTGAACCACCCAAATAGTAATTTTGAGAAGCTGAAAAGGGAGTAACCCTAAGCCCCATTATATTTGTATGAATTGAGGCTTAACTAATTTCTTTCAAGCTACACCTTTATATTGCTCTACTAGGGAGACTTGTGTTTGTGGCATTTCTCATTTTAATTTAGAATAGAAAATGCAGGGCCAGTCACATAACTGATGGTTCATAACATATGACGTGGCTCTTGGCTGACAACTTAAATTAACGATTAAATTTGCAATCTTTTCCCTATAAATAATGAGAGTATTACTCTATGGATTTGTTTTTTTCACCATTTAGGCCCTTTATAAAGTGGCAAGAATCTTTGACCACTGGCTGGTCACGTGGCAGTAATTTTGCGTCTCTTATTAGTCGTCCAACAACATTCTTCCTAATAGATTGTTGTGATAAGTTAAACGTCTATTTGACTTATTGAGACAAATTCGGGGGAATCTATGCCTTTTCCCAAATAGATAAGAGATCAAATGATAAACTTCAATAATCTGCTTGATTACATTTACCTCTCTAAATAAGGTCCTAATAAGATACATAGCTATACGAGTAAAGTGAGATCGATTTAAACAATGTAGACCATGCCAACTTCAAGAAGGGATGCTGGAGGAACCTTGAGGGATACATCTGCACCCCTGCAATTCCTCCTAAGGAAATTATAACCATAATTGATAGCCAACCTCTTCAACACAGATGATCCTTGTTTTGCTTTCACATGTGAATGCCCTAGTATGAATGCTGTCCCTGCTTGTTGTGCTGCATACAGATCTTCCAGCTCTTCCTGCAGCTGAGAATCCATTTCCCCCCTTGAACCCACTTCCGACTCGTTATCTATTGCAAATCTCACTCTTCTTTCCACAGGTTGCATCTCTATCACATCCGTCACACTGTCAACAGTAGGGAACCCGACAGACACGCTTGCAGGCTGTATATTTTCTTCGAGCTCGAAACCTGGTGTACTTGACAAATCCAGAGTTCCTATAACCATCAGTCTACATTCTCCCGACGATGCACCAGACCGTGAGCAGTCATCTTCGTTGCAAGTGTCGATGATTCCATGCGCCTTGTACCAATCATACCGGATGAAATCAGCCAGCCTACTGACAAGCTCGGATTCAAAGGAGTCGACATCCTGATGAACGTCACGGTAACCATAACGGACAATGCATCTATAGGAACGATGAGCTGCAGGACCAACACGACCTACGAGGTATCTCTCAGCTGCGGGCACAAAAGGGACAGGCACGGATTTCACACACACAAAAACAAGCATCCGGTGGTAGGCAGGGAGGTTGGTGACAAAACGTGAGAAGTTGGCTGGAATCCCAGAAGTCAAATCAGTGAATATGAGACCGATGCCAGGGACTCGAGTAATACCCAAGCTTGGACCTAGTGCCAACAGCCATTCCAACGAAACCTTATTGTGGAGATCATATTCATACTTTTTAACTGTGGCGTAGTGCCAAACAAACATGACAGTAACCAAAAAGAGTGCAAGCAGGATTGGAAGCCAAGCGCCCTCAAGAAACTTAATTACGGAGGCTGAGAAGTAGAGTAACTCAATAGACCCAAACAGAAGGAGAAATCCGAGGGCCAGTATTGGAGGCCTGTTCCAGCAGAGGATGATAACTAATGAAGTAAGGCAAGTGGTCACCAGCATCACCGCCATCACTGCAAGTCCTGCAATTGAGAAAGGATGAAACTGTGACACCTTAAGGTACACTGAAGTATCAAGTTAAATGCTTGATGAACTTCTCTACAGTTTCATTCATAAAAATAAGAGGGGAAAGAGACCAATAGGAAAAGAAAACAAAGGGAGAGAACTGTTTGGGCTGGCAAGAAGGAATAGACTCCGATTGAGTCACTATAAAACTAGCAAGCAATGAATTGTCTTGTAAGAATGCCAGGTATATGAAAAGTCTTTTCGATAGCATATAGCAAAGGAAACATCTACTCAAGGAGAAATAAAAGATTTTTGAAGATCACATTCTAAGCCACATCTAAGAAGTTAATCAGAACTGTTAAAAGCTTTGAAAATGACCGACAGTAGATAGTAATTGATGCCATTATAACGTTGCTTGGAGAAAGAATGGTTAATCACAAGTACCTGACGCATTTCCCATGTGCTTTGTGTCTCTGAATCCGATAGTCACAGCAACACAAAGAATCATGAGTATCCAATTTATCTCGGGAATGTATATCTGGCCATGTATTTTGGCATTGGTGTGAACAACCTTAACTCTTGGGAAGCAACCAAGGGATTGACTCTGGTTGATAATTGAGAATGTTCCGCTGATGATTGCCTGACTTCCAACAACAGAAGCCAGAATTGCTATTACTAGCACTGGCCATCTCACACAATCTACATTGCAATTAAATTTAAACAAAGAGAAGGAATAAGTCACTGAAAAATATGAATAAAATTCAAATGAAAATTGATAAACATGATCAAGAAGCTTGTTCTACAAAACCAACTTACATTCATGAAAACAATTATTAAAAATTACATAGGCCCAATTCCATACAATGCCTTAATGAAGTAAACACTATGAAAACATCCATAATTTGATTGAGGATAGGCCAGACTTGTCTCATACTTAAAAAAATCATTTCCATAGTCATGCCCTTCAGGCCTTCACAATTCAGCACTAGTTCATTTCAGATATCTTGGTGCAACAACTGGATAACAGTCCCTAAATAATTATCATGTTTAAACATCAGGTCATTCAGGTTTCAGTTTCATACATAAAACTGTTACATCATGAAGAACTTGAATAAGTAAATAATACATTGCACAGGATAACTTTTACTCCCCCAGTCCAATGGACTGACCATTTTAAGAGATCATAAAACACTTGACCAATTAATGGGTAATATTATTCCATACAACTTTCAGAACATCTAACAATACAAATTCATTTAACTATCAAATCTGAAAGATGCTTTCTCTATCACTGTTCAACCAAAAATTAATATTTTTTTCCACTAGCACTACTATATTATACATGTTAGTTATCACCAAAATATAAAATGCGTAGAAAGACCTACTTTTGATTCTTAAAAATACACAAATTTATCAAATGAAAGCTCAAACTCCATTCATATTACCTAAAATGCAAAGCTGGGAATTGTTAAAAGGGAGCAATCATATCCAAGATAAAACTATATAAAACATAACAATGCATGCCTTCGAACCACATGAACTTGTTTAACGTTGTTTCATCTACCAGCTGATTGAATGGAAAATGATACCTGGAACTGATACATAGAAACCAATCTTGTGAATGGTGTGGTGATGCCTCGATAAGAAAGCTGCTTGACCCATATATGCCAAAATTAGTGCTGGATAAACCAGAAAGGTGAATGCAATCTGTGGCAGGATGAAGAATTAGAGATGTCATTTGAGATTAAAATACAGTTTATTGCTGTAAACATTTGAAGGACAAAATTCAGTTCTCAGAGTTTACTTGAATTGCAGCATATGAGAAGTGCCCAAGATCAGCAAACATTGCTTCAGAACCTGTAATATGGTAAATAAAACATTTCAAGATTCATTAATGAAACACTGGAGCTTTGTTGCAGTGCATCACTATGTCCTATATAGTACTCTATTGATACCATGATTATAGCCTAACCAAGTCTAGATACATATCCTTCACATTTAAGCTTCAAATACTTATCAAAGCATGATTCAGAGGTGAACAACCTTGAATATAAAAAATTATAAAGTATCAGGCCATACATTACATCAAAATACAATTCTCTCCCCTTCACAAGTTGTTTGTTTCTTTTCTCTAATGGATGGCCGATTTGACCAATCTTTAGAGCTATATCAGATATAAAATGACTCATTTTTTTCAATGTAAAACTTGGACATTTGAAACAATGAAAGAGAAAAAGTTTGCAAACTTTTCCATGTTAAAGTGATGAAAGAATACATCCTCAAAGATGCATCTTTCATTACTTTAATATGTATTGACTGATCGTATTATATGAACCTGGACGGAGCAGATGCTTCATTTGTTTAGTCCTGATTCACAAATATGCATTTTCCAACTAAGTGTTCTCACACTATTAATTTCGATCAAGTATTTCACGTCAATTTTTCCTATAATAGATATCAACAAAACCTAGAACCATAGATCATGTACTACCACAAATTGGACCTTATATTTGCCAAGTGACATGCTTTAGATACTAGAGAACGGGCGTCTGACATATGAACAGGTAAACCCACATAAACCAAGGTATAATAGCGTCACTTTTAGAATGTTCTAGATGAAAGCACCTGATTTATATAAAAGTTGCTATGAACAGGTAAACTCAGACAAAGCAAGGTATAACAGCGTCACTTTTAGAATGTTCTAGATGGCAGCACATGATTTATATAAAAGTTGCATATTGGACTTCAGATGATATACCAAAGAAACAGAGCTTATGACCACACTAATACAAAAAGCAAAAAAGAAAAGGTATAAGAAGACATGTTACCAGTTATGCAGAGCAGAATTCCACCCAAAGACATCCATCCTCCTTTTCTTGTTTTCTTCAGGAACTTTACCATGTAATAGGGGGAAAGAGCTTTATAAACATGTGGATTCCAGTGGATAATGTTGTATAACCCAAGAGCACTAATGCAGAGTAACCAGGTCATTACAATTGGTGCAAAACAAAAACCAACTCGATGTGTGCCATAATGTTGTAATGCAAATAGGCAGACTAATATGAAGCAAGTTATTGGAATCACTGCATCTGCGTAAGCAAAAACATTGATGTAACATGGAATCAAAGTTTAACAATAACTTCAGTAAAGATCTGTAGTGATGAACACTTACACAGCAGATACATCTAGAAACATAAGGAAGAAACAAATAAACATAACTCAGCAGAAAAGATATTAATGTCAAATCTCTTCTGTTCTTTCCTGCATCCATCTTTAACTAAACGCCAGCAAGAAATAGAAGAGGACAACACTGGTAAGTCAAAGTAGTTGGCTGATTTGAGTCTGCCCCTGCACACGTACCCCCTTCCCAGCCACACCCAAAAACCACTATCTTTTCTTTATCTATACCATTTCATTTCAGGTGAACTTCTTGTTTCAACTCAGAGCTCTATATAAAAGATTCTTTACATCTTGTGTGCTCTAATATTTAGTTTCGATAAAATATCATATATAACCCAGAAAATTGCAAAAAGAACACTGACTTATCAGATATGTTACCTTGTGTAATTTTGGAGGAACATCCTAGTATGTCGCATGTTCCACTCTCAGACTTCACATGTTTTTTCATGTAAGGCATTCAGAGAGGAAAACAACATTTTCCTTTCAGTTGAAAAGAATATGGACTCAGGTAAATTTGACAAGTGACAACAATTATGGTACTACAAAATTCCTAAAATATTCTTTTCAGTTGAAAGATATGTTGACATTGGTCAGCATACCTTTTGGAAGTGACAACTTTTGTGATACAATCACTACAATGAGATACATGTTTTTTTTTTTTTGGGGGGTGGGGGGGGTTGGTACTATGAGATTCTTCGACTTGTAAGAAGCAAAATCTATGTCCGATAGAGTAACCGCTACCCTAGAAGTGACTTTGAACACAAAAGCAAAACATTTCTAGACAAGTGAGTTCGAACAGAAAGGTAACATTCCAGACAAGTGAGTGTTCTAGTGTTAATTATATCTTTCCCTTTTCTAGGTAGATAGTAGATTCTAATAGTGATGCAGTTGTGGCCATATAAAACATAATTTTTAAGATTTTCTTCTCTATCTCTACCGTATGCTTTTTGCCTGTAACCAGCCACCAAATTGTAATAGAATAGTAGTGAGTCCTCTATTGCCATTTTCTTCACCTTACCAGCCCTTAAATTGCAGGGTCTGTGCAATGACAACAGTGGAAGTTTTCTTGGCCATTTTGGTTATTACAACTGTGAAGGTTAGAAATGGGTAAGACGAAGATGAACCGTGAGAAATAGTAGTTAGAAGACAGCCATCCTTGTCCATGATCACTTAAATGTTGAGCAACACTGAACAGAAAAGTTACTTACGAATCAATACCACAAAGTTTGACTGGATTGTGGAGATTCTGTTGGATTGTCTCACAGTTTTGCTTAAATTCTTTATTTTCTGTAGCACAATCAAATCATTCCATATACTTATATTTCGTAGTAAGGCAAGGATATTCAAAACAAAAGTAGTAGTACGAGATAGGAACAAGACATAATAGTTAAATTCCTTCAATTTCTTTGATGCAACTTTCAAAGAGTAATTGATAACAAAATGGCAGAGTACAAGAACAAACACATTTCAGGTTTCAGGAAGCAGCTTCATTAGTACACAGAACAGCTTACATTGATGGTGTTCCCGAGACATTGATAACTCAAGGCCAGAAACCGCAGAGAATACTGCACTTGGAAGAAGATTTCATGTTAGCATTTGCCACAATTCTAGAGAACGCAAATTTGATGCAAAACAGCCTAGAATACCAGATATGGCTGGAGTAAGAAGCCCATCTCCAATCACCATACAAGTGCCAAGAAGCACCAAAATGAGCAAAGCAGTGTGTAAGGACTTGTGCTTCTCAAGAAGCAACTTCAACCTTGAGCTGTTCTTCGTCTCAGGAGGGTGTTCAAGTTTGTAGGTAGAAAGAGCTTCATCAGCAACTTGTCTGTTAGGCAGAAGACTAACTTTGGCATGCCTGCATATTAAGGAATAGAGAGCAAAAGTACCACCTGTAGCAGAGTCAATGTAAGTCAGTTTAACGACCAAATACTCAGTTATTCTTTTCAATATTACAAGACCAAATACCAACCAAGCTTATCTTTGTGACTTGTGGCACATACCTTCTCCGTTGTCATCAGCACGAAGTACGATAAAGACATATTTGAATAGAGGAACTAGAGTTAAAGTCCAAAATACGAAAGAAAGAACGCCAAAAATTTCTTCATTGGTCTCTGAATGATGAATGTCTTCGGCAAATGTGCTTTTGTAGACATAGAGAGGCGAAATACTGAGATCGCCATACACTACGCCAAGACTCTGATATGCCAGAATCAGTGTACTCTTCCAAGACTTCTTTAGGGAAGAAACATAAAGGTGTAAGAATGGTGTGATAAAAAGAAAAGCAGAAAAATTATGACTCTAATTCAGTAATATGAGACAAGCTACAATATGACCCAAAAGCTTGAGCAGATTGAAGAACAATGATACACACCTTTGAAGTGTCCCAACACTTTCCATAATTGATATCCATTCTCCTTAGTGGCTTGTTGTACTAAATTGCTTTTTGCTGACAAAGAGAGAAGATATCCTCACTTGAAGTAAAGTGTCTTAATCCTGAAAGAAATGAAAGATCCACAAAAATTAGAGGTTTGTTGTACTAAATTGCTTTTTGCTGACAAAGAGATAAGATATCCTCACTTGAAGTATAATTTCTTAATCCTGAAAGAAATGAAAGATCCACAAAAATTAGAGGCTTGTTGTACTAAATTGCTTTTTGCTGACAAAGAGATAAGATATCCTCACTAGAAGTATAATTTCTTAATCCTGAAAGAAATGAAAGATCCACAAAAATAATGAGGCAATATAGCACTTAATTTTCACTGACACAAATCTCCACTTTCCATCCCTAAATAAAAAAACTAAAGGATTGAAACCCCCCTTATTTCAAATTTAACCCCCACTTGGCCAGTTACATCTGTGCAGAATGCAGGACAAGAGAAGTAAAACCCCATGGAAACTTATAGGCTTTCTTTCTTTCGTTAATAACAAAGGAAAGGGAGAAGTTAACAAATCTTACTATGTAGAGTATGAGCAGAGTTAGAATAAAAGGTACAAGTGTGTGATTAACGAAAACCAAAAGCACATGATTCAATGGTAGTTACATTATCAAATCAATCACACCAAAGTTGAGCCCACGTAAATTAAGGCGATTGTAAGTAGGTAGTCCCCACTCTACTCAAATTTACAGGCCACCAAGATAATAGTAACACTAGAGTGATACACCATATGAGAAAACGTTCCTAGTAGTATTTCTTTAAGAAGAAAAGAGAGCTTCCCGATCATGTAAAAAGTCTGAAGCATTGAATAGAGATTAAAAACTTACATTTTAGGCGGAGAAAGAGCAAGAAATGGGTGTTGGGTAGATGGATGGTGAGGCTTGAAATATATAATAGTAACGCTAATTATCTATCTGAGGAGAGGCAACAGCACGTGATGAGAACATGGACCCCCTTTTCTTCTGCTCTTCCATTTAGCTCACGATTCCAACGCTTATCTATCTTTTTCCCATTTCAACCAACGTGTAAAAAGCTACTCCCTTCCATTCCCTTTATCGTATGTTTGGGCTTAATTATACTCAAAACCTAATCTGGAAAAATCCAATTTTACTTTTAAATCAAATGTAAGCTGGTTTTGCAGCACCTAATAAATGCATCCTCTGCTCAGCTGCATGGGTAAACCTAACGTACTTCAGCTATAACTGCAAAGGAAGACTAAAGATATGCTAATAAAATGTACCCTTTATCTTCTTGGACTCCTCCCACAAATTAACCATGACAGATCTACTCATACATTGAAGAATCATTTTAGCACTGCTTTTTGATAGAACCAAAGGCCATACAGTGTGTTTGCATTGTGATATTTTTTTTAAAAAAAAAGTACAAATACCTTTTGCCAAACTTGTTTTTATGGATTGTAGTGAAAAAATATTCATGAGCAAAACGCTATGAATGTGGTGGAGGTGGGGTTGGGTGGCCTTGGCACTGCAGACTGCAATTAAAGAAAACCAAAGGCGTTCTGAAGGTTTATTGGGATAGCCGACAACTGAGAATTGAGAATATTGGCACTTACATAAACACGAAATTTGAGAATGTGCAAATGCAAATTTATTTTGCCGGAACATGTTCCGGGAATTAAGCATTAATACTTTACTCTTAAACTATTTATCTCCCGAGGACAACACTACTACCCTAATGTGTTCTTTTTCTTCTTACACAAATCACAATCCATCAATGTGACACACATTCACCCAAACCATGACTGTTTTATATATGTCCTATTGCTAGATATTGCAACTTCGGTGTGATTATATCCAATTACATTAAATCTCAATTATATGTCAATTTTTCATATAAGCTCAAAGTATCCTTTTTTTTTTCCAATCATAAAATAAAGGCATAATACAATGTTCTTTAGTTTGAATTCAACTGAAATCTATGTTTTTTTATTTTGAATATACACAAATAGATATTTGAATTTGTATAAAATTAAACAAGCAAACATACGTGTCATGCGTGACTTAATAAACGTATGACGCCATGTAAAACACAAAATTATCATATGGGACATCATGTAGGATGCATATGTTTATTTGTTCACAATTTGGATTGTTAAAGTGTCTACTTGTACACTAGTAAAATTAGATGTCAGAGTTATCCACTGAAATCAAGTTAAGTATCATATAGATTAAGGTTAAACATTATTTTCCTATTCTACGCTTACTAACTATCAATCCCCACTCCTGTGATTCTTTTGTATTGTTTCAATTCTATTTTTACCTCTTATGATATTGTTACATAGGGGTGAATAAAACCAACTCAAAAACCAAATCAAACACCAAATCGAGTCAACTCGAGGTAAAAAACTCGACTAATGGTTTGATTTGACTTAGTTTGGTATTGAAGAAAAAAATTTGATTCATTTAGAACAAGTAAGTATAACTAATTGGAAATATATAAAAGAATTCTTGAATGATTATTTTTATTATTGTAGTATAAGTGGAAATGTTTTTGACCAGCATTTAGGAAGAAAGTTACTTAATAAGTTACCAGGAGCATTAGGAAGAGAAATAGAAGATAGATGGAATAAAAGAGAAGGAGTAATTCAAAATCCAGAAGGAAAATGGTCAATAGGACATATAGTTATACATGTAATAGAAATATTACGAGAAAAATGTACAAATACAAAGGCAACTAAAAAGAGGAGAGACTAATTTTTGTCAAAGTATTTATACCACTCAAAACTATGACAAT
>JBCEWC010006685.1:0-22621 GCA_038996855.1 Solanum aculeatissimum | reverse complement strand
AATTTTTTAAAATTTAAATTTAAGTTTTGGTATTGAAGTAGAAAAAATTTAGATGAGGGTTAGGGATGGGGCGGGAGTGGGTGATAAGGTATTGAAGTAGAAAAAATTAAATTTTTTTCTTTTATCAAAAAAATAAATCTTTCTAAAATAATTATTTGGGAGTAGGGTTGGAGTGATAGGAGTTGAGCATTAACAATCAAACTTTGATTTAATTTTTTTTGGCTTTAAGAGATTAAAGTGGGTTAAAACAATTTTTATCCAAACCATATTTGTCCAAATCCATATTTACCCATATTTTATATGAATGTGTTGTGATCCAATCCATTTTGGCTCAATCCATATTCAATCCATCCAGATCCGATCCAATCCACCCATATGCCACCTCTAACTACACCCATTGCAGAGAGTACCCTCTCCCTCACCATTTATGTCCTTTGCCATCAGAAGCGTTATTAAGTTGCCTACGTTATTATCTCTATTTTGTCATAAAAAAATTATTTTATACCTTCTAGTCTGATGATTAAATTTAGGACATTCATGCTCTTGGTCATGATTTCAAACCCAAATAGTTACTAAAAAATGTTGTATTATAAATTATACTAATAATTAACCATTAAATTTTTTTTTTTAAAAAAGGTGTTTGGCGTTTTCAAAAGTTGAAATTACATTTCAAATTTGAAAAGTAATTAATTGTAGCTTGCTTTCTAACTTATTTTTAAACTAATAGTACATCAAACATAAATATTATTTCACTTATAATAAAAAATTAATTCACACAAATTACTCAGAAAGGCAGTAGGTCGACATGCAGAAATTTTCAAAAAATTTGTTTGCATATATTTATTGACTACACAAAAATACTATAAATTAAGTTTAAATGGGACAAAGGGAGCAACATATATTATTTGAAAATCACGTAAAAATAATATAAATCACAATAATTAATTTTTTAAAAATTTTATTGGTGCCGCATAAATTGGAAAAAGGAAAGTAACAAATACATTAAAAAAATAACCCCTCCGTCCCATTTTAATTGAATTTGTGAGGTAATACACATATATTGCCCTTCGTAAAATCATAAATATATAGTGTAATTTATCTCCTAGATAATGTAAAACTTCAATAAACGAAAGGACAAATATGGAAAGTCTCAAACATTCATCTTGAAATTTGAACAAATTCAACTATTATAAACATTAAAAAAAGTCTCAAATATTCAATTAATTTGAGACAGAGGAAGTATTATAAGTTATAATAATTAACCAACTTACAATATTTTAAAAAATTATATTAAATTTAATTAATTCTCAAATTCTATCTATATCACATAAATTTAAATTAAAAAATATATATTGAATTCGTGCTAGTACGAACACACACATATATATATATATATCATTTGCCAACAATAATGATTCAGATGCTTCATTTCATTCAACTGAAGGACCCATTGTTCCTTAGCCATGAGTCATCACTATGTGGTTTGATTTTAATTCCCCAACCATTGCCTTTTAACCTTATTTATTGTTTGTTATTATGTAATTACTATTTTATTTAAAAAAATCATTTTGGAAGTAACGAACTGGTGTAAAAAATAAAGCAGTCATAAACACACAATCAACAAAACCCTAAAACGCTCTCTACACCAACCTATATTGCCGCCTCCTTGTCCGACCGGTCATGGCTACGCTGGCCATTGGCCAGCCACCTGGAGAGGAGGCCAACGTTACAGCACCGTCTTTTGTCAGCTTGTTTAAACCACCTACTACAACACCCAAACCTCTTCCCCTAAAACCTATTTCTTATCTTCATGGAGAACCGATCATTCAATGGGATCAATCGGAAGTTGACCAAATGGTTATCAATGAAAGTCTTCAGTATGCGGTTATTGGAAAATTCTCTTACGGGTGGCCTGAAATTAATGATCTTAGGAAACTTATCCTTAAGCAATGTGAATTGAAGGGTGACTGCAAGATTGGATTGCTTAGTAATAGGCACGTATTAATCCGGGCTACGATATTGAAAGATTATGTGCACCTATTATCGAAATCAGCTTTTTATATCACTCAAAGGGGTAGATCATACCCAATGAGAACGCTGAAGTGGGACCCGATGTTTCACCCAGAAGAAGAAACCACCACAACAATTGCATGGATATCTTTCCCATCTCTTCCCCCAAACATTTTTGGAGAAGAATCAATATTTTCTCTTGCTGCAGCAGTAGGGAGACCCCTACAAGTAGATATGGCCACAAAGAATAAAACTAGGCCTAGCTGTGCTAGGGTTAAAGTGGAGGTTGATTTACTTTAGGAATTTCCGAAATGGATCAAGATTTGTGTTAAGAAGGGAAGTGCGGAGGTCATGGAAAAATGGATACAAATCAAGTATGATTATGTGCCCAAATACTGCACCACTTGTATGTTGCAAGGCCACGACGAAGAACAGTGTTATATGAAGAATCCGGAATTGTTTAAAGACAAAACAGAAAAGATCAATAAGCAAAAAAAGGATGAACAACACTTAGATACAGGGGAAAGTAGTCAGCAACAACTCGGAGGGAAGGTAGACATTGACGGATTTAAAGAGCAAAAAAATAAAGGAATAGGAAGGAAGGGACAACCAGCTCAGAGATGGGAGGCAGTGCGCATTAAGAACAAATTTGATACCTTAGAGGAGGACCAAGTTGAGAAGGCACAACCCACATTGTTGATAAAAGAATCTCCAGAAGATATCAGCACTGAGAAGCAAAGCGAAGGGATTCAGACAAATGGGGAGGAGAATAAAAATAATAGCGTAAAAAGTACTCGCAAGGGCAAAGAGGTGGTATCAATTTACAGTGAAAGCACAAATGAGAAAGAAAGCAGTATCATGGAGAAAAGAAGTGATATCAATATCACAGCTGCAACTGTGGAACCAATTCAAAAGGAGGCACCTCAAGAGGAGGAACTTAATGATATTGGGGAGGCTGGATCATCCAGCAAAACCCCAAGGCAGGAAATAACACTGGAAGACAATTTTCAGAATGCAGTTAACATGGAGGATGATGAAGGACTGGAGTATAACATTGCGCATGTTAGCAAGGCAGGGGATCTTTCTCCTAGGCACACAAACAGTCTAAAAGCCAAGCGAGGTAGACAAATAATACCTTTACAGGTAAAAACAAGGAGTAATAAGGGAAGGGCCATCAGCTGTGATCAATGATTGGTAAGGTCTTATTCTGGAATATAAGATCAGTTAATACCCAAAACGTTTTTGGGAGGTTAATAGATCTAAACATAAAACATCAATTTTCATTCATTGCATTAATGGAGCCGTTCCAAGAACCATCAGAGTTAGAGCAATTTAAAAGGAGATTGGGCTTTGACAATGCTATGGTCAACACTTCAGGAAAGATATGGATTTTTTGGCATCAACATTAGGTAGGGAATGTGGTAATTGACTCAACACAACACATCACATTGGAATTTTCACATGGCGAAGCTAGATTTCTTATCACTGCGGTGTATGCAAGATGCAATCCTCTGGAACGCCTTGAACTATGGGAAGAACTTGAGGGGGTAGACTCAAACAACACCCCATGGCTTATTGGAGGTGACTTCAATGTTATACTTAATGAAGAGGAAAAACTGGGTGGATTGGAATTCACGCAGACAGAGGCTATGGACTTCACACAGTGTATAAATAATTGCGCATTATCATAAATCAGATTTACAAGGAGCAAATACACTTGGTGGAATGGCCGCGTTAATGAGGCAAGTGTATTCAAGAGATTGGATAGGATACTGATTAATGAGTCATTTTCTAGTCAGGCTCTAAGCTGCGAGGTACAACACCTGGTCAGACAGGGTTCAGATCATGCTCCACTACTATTTGTGTACAAAACAGATGGAGAGTCAGTAACAAGACCATTTAGATTTCTTGAATTTTGGTGTAGGCATGCTAAGTTCTATGATGTTATAGAACAGAACTGGCACGTAGATTTCTCTGGAAGTCCTTTCTTGATCTTACAAGCAAAGCTGAAGAAGATTAAAACAACATTAACATCTTGGAGCAGGAAGGAGTTCGGCAATATATTTATCAAAAAGGCCACTATGGAAGACCTTATCCAAGTGAAAGAAGCTCAACTGGAGATGGATCCCACGCCGGAAAATAGAGCAGAACTTAGTAAAACAGAAGCTGAGCTGAGAAGATATCTTAAATTAGAGGAGGAATTTTGGAAACAGAAAGCAGGGATGCAATGGTTTACTTAGGGAGATAGAAACACTAGGTTCTTCCACTCTTATGTAAAAGGCAGAAGGAAGAAACTTCAATTAAACGAAATAATGGACGCACAGGGAAACATGCAGAATAGTCCATTAGAAATTGGATGGAAAGCAGTTGAATTTTACAGGGCGCAGTTTGCAGAGAATAATACGTGTAACGATTTCTCAATGCTAGAATATATCCCTAAGCTCATCACAGAGGAGGAAAACTCGAGAATGACTAAAATTCCAGATGAAGAGGAAGTAAAGAATACGGGTTTTCAGCTAAATGGATCTAGTGCTCCAGGCCCAGATGGGTTCTCAGGCATTTTTTTCCAAAAATGCTGGAATATTATTAAACATGACATGACAATGGTGGTGAAGGCCTTCTTTTGTGGACAGGAACTACCTAGGTACGTTACACACACTAATCTGGTTTTACTCTCTAAGAAGGAATTTCCCAAATCCTTTTCGGATCTCAGACCAATCAACTTGAGCAGTTTCATCAACAAAGTCATATCTAGAGTGATCCATGACAAAATGGTGGGCCTGCTCCCTAAACTCATATCTCAAAACCAATCAGGATTTGTCAAAGGGAGAAGTATCAGTGAAAATGTATTACTGGCGCAGGAAATAATCAGGGATATTGGTAGACGAGATAAACACACCAATATTGTGGTAAAATTGGATATGACAAAGGCGTATGACAGGGTATTGTGGATTTACTTGACAAAAGTGCTACGGAAATTTGGCTTCTCGGAGATAATCATTGATATGGTGTGGAGACTCTTAGCAAACAATTGGTATTCTGTATTGGTGAATGGTCAATCATATGGATTGTTTCAATCATCCAGGGGACTAAAATAAGGAGACCCTCTTTCCCCAACATTGTTCATCATAGCCGCGGAGGTATTGTCTAGAGGATTAAACAATCTACAGGAAGATATGGAGCTTAAAGAGTATGGTTTGCCGAAATGGAGCCCAAGAATAAATCATCTGGCTTATGCTGATGATTTAATTCTTTTCTGTTTAGGAGATAGAACATCCATCATTAAAACAATGGATATTTTGTGGAAATATGAACAAGTCTCGGGTCAATTGATTAACAAATCAAAGAGTTTCTTCTATCTGCATGAAAAAACTCCTTTCATATTCACAATCAGAATGAGAAAATTAACCGGAATAAGACAAGGGGATTTTCCTTTCACCTATTTGGGTTGCCCAGTATACTATAGAAGGCCAAGAAATGGGTATTTTGAAGAGTTGCTCAGAAATGTTTCAAGGAGAATCCTGGCTTGGCAGAACAGATTCCTATCATATGGAGGAAGGCAGATTCTAATAAATCATGTTTTAAATTGAATACCTATTCATCTTCTATCAGTTATGTGCCCTCCCAAAGGAGTTATAAGGGCATTGCACCAGATCTTCACCAAATTTTTTGGGGGAACTCATCAGCAGAAAAGAGGAGACACTGGGCCAAATGGGATGATTTATGTTTTTCAGTCAAAGAAGGAGGCTTAGGTTTCAGATCCTTATGGGACTTTAATAAGGCTTTGATGGAAAAACTATGGTGGAAATTTAGAACATCTACGGGTTCCTTGTGGTGTTCTTACATGTGGAACAAGTATTGTAAAAACGATCACCCTAACTTAGTCTTCTCAAAAACAGCCTCTCAGGTCTGGAGATTGATGACTAGTGTGAGAGAAGAAGTAGAGCCCTTTATCTGGTGGCAGGTGAGAGAAGGGAAATGCAGCTTCTGGTATGATAACTGGACTAAAATGGGGGCCTTATATTATCTAGAAGGAGAACATGTTGCAACAGACGAGGTAGAAGTAAAAGAATTCATAAAGGATGGGGCATGGAATGACAACAAACTTAAAGAAGTCCTATCATCAGAGATGGCAACATACATCTCTCAGGATATCAGGCCAGCTACCATGGAGACAATAGATAAAGTTTAGTGGCTGGGATGTCCTTCAGGAATATTCACAGTTAGAATATCATTTCAGCTCCTAAGACATAAAAGAGGGACAGTGAATTGGGTACATAAAATGTGGGTGAAAGAATTACCTTATAAAATATCTTTTTTTCTATGGAGGGTTTTTAAGAGATGCATCCCAACAGATGATATTCTGAAGAACATGGGCATACTATAGTCTCTAAATGCTACTGTTGTGACATGGGCACGGAGGAGAATTTGAACCACCTTTTTCTAACAGCCCCCATAGCCCAAAAGTTATGGAGGCAGTTTGCTACTTGTGCAGGATACAATGTGGGTGAAGGCCAACTCATCCCAACTATACTAGATTGGTGGGAATATACAGAATCACAGAAGGCAAAACAGATATTACATGCACTCCCAGCTATCCTGACATGGGAGCTGTAGAAAAGAAGAAACTCAGTCAAACACGGGAAAGATGTCTCCTACTGGAAGTTACAAGCAAACTGTCAAAGAACCACAATTGATAAGCACAAAATTTTCGAATTGGAAGAGGGTGCCTATAGATTGGAAGGTCAGCTATGATCTGCTCCAAAAGTATAGACCACCACTGGAGGCTACCATTGTTAAGTGGGTGCCCCCTCAGGCAGGTTGGATAAAATGTAACACAGATGGGGCAAGCAGAGGAAATCCAGGAAAAAATGCCTATGGGTTCAGCATAAGAAATCAGAAAGGAGACTTAATACATGCAGAATCAAAATATATGGGGGAAGTTACAAATGTCGTCGCGGAAGCCACAGCAATAAAGGAAGCCCTAAAATTTTGTGTGACACAGGGATTTGAAAAAGTTCAGGTGGAGACAGACTCTTTGAGCCTTATAAAAATTATAACACAAGAGTGGAAGATTCCATGGGAAATTACAGAGGAAATCGAGGACATTAGACTATCCATGCAAAACAGAGACTACCAGATTAATCACATTTTCAGAGAAGCCAACCAGTTAGTAGACAACGTAGCAAACATAGCTATAGACAGAGAAGCAAGACAAATATTTACATCTTTCATGCAATTACCCAGCACAACAAGGAAGATTCTAAACATAGACAAGCAGGGAGTTCCATCACTGCGAATAAAGAAAAGGAACATTTTGTTACCCAGTACAGGTAATAACAGCTAGATACAAAGCCTTAAAAGTTTGCACAGAATACATATTTACAGTAGGAAAGGCGAGAGAGATAACTGTGCAAATAAGAGAAATTACTAGCCTAATAGCCCCAAAAAAGTTACATAAAACCAGCAAAAAGGAGAAGTAACAACTCGATTAAAACCAAGCATGCAACATCATCAACGCCATACCAAAAGCCAAGCGGGTGACCCGCCTTCTCCAGAAGGCTTTCTGTAAAAACAGAGGACATCAAACAATAGAGAAGGGACGAAAACAAGAGCGAGGAAAAAGACACATACATGGACAAGGATGAGGAAGATGGTCTAGACTTCTTTTACTTCGGAACTACTGGAGATGACACCTGAAGATTGCGGAAAATGGTTAGCAAACAACACAAATCAACGTACAAAACACACAAGAATCGATATACCTTTGACAGCTTCATACAAGAAATGTCTCGGAACGGTGGAGGTAGTTTGACACCCAGAGGACAAGGAAGAAGAAGAGTCGATGAGGCTCCCCTTGAAACATAGCAGCGGATGAGTGGAAGAAGAAGAGGAGTCACACTTAGGAAAGTAGGTAGGGTTTCCTTTTTAAGTAATAGGGTTGGTTTCTTGTACCAACCCCACCGGGTATGGGCTGAATGTAATGGGTCGGCTGACCCAACCTTTTTATTGAAATAAAATGGGCTCTGGCCCGAAATTTTTTTTAAAAAAAAAAAACTAAAAAAAATCAACGATATTTTATAATTGGTATTTTTAAACGACGTTTTTAAGGCAAATTTTGGAGTGAAGCATAGTAAAATGCACCAGACGATTTGTGGGAGCGAAAATATAGTGAGTTGTAAGCCTCGTCTAAATGTACACTTCAATCAGTCTTTAAATTAATAACAAAAACATAAAACACAACTTATTATTAAATCTTAAAAAGTTAAAAATAATATGGAAAGCAATTCACAAAAAAAATATAAAAATTATACAAATCTCATACTTTTTATGGTTAATTCCTTCTCATACCGACACTTTCCTAAATTTCTAAAAATTCATTAATTATTAGGCTTTGTTGATACCTTAAGATACGCCTGATACATATCAAAAAATAGGCATGAGCCCAATCAGTTACGCATAAAATGGGGATAAATAAAAAATTGAATTCAATTTTTCATTAATTACGCTAAAATGTTGTTGACAACGATTTGAGTAGCTATGTGTGTGCAACTGAATTAGATTTCAAAATTTAAAATTTCAGTAAAATACTTGCAAGAAATCCCTAATTGCCGATTGGATCAAGCTTTCAGTATAATCGTGAAAGAGACTGTATGAATGTTTCAATTTTGTTGAGTCATTCAGAAAAATGGGTATCTGAGGTTGTTTACGAAAGATACAAAAGTGATGAGATTGTTGTTTGAGAAAATATTTCATTCGTTAATTTGAAAGAAGCAATTGTGGTTGAACTGGATGTCGACCAAAGAGGAAAAAGAATGATGATTAGATATGTAGTAGAAGGTAATTCGTCTCCTATTACTATTCGAATTGACATGGGTGTGAAGTTGTATATTGAGGTCAAGAAAAAGGAACATGGGTTTGGAATTTATCCATTCTGCATAGATATGTTTGACTAAGATATTGTTGATACACAATCTTTTGGTGTTATGAATGAGTCAATTGTTTGTGCTGAGATATCACAACATGATGTAGATATTATTTTGTCAGTGGAGTCCAAAAATGTAGATTCGTGATTTTAACATGGAATGGACGTATCAAGCATGTTTATCACGTCCAAAAATTTTGAGGTTAAGGAAAAACAAGTGTATAGTGTATAAGGATAAAGTAATTCTAGTATCAATAATGAAAAAGTATAAGATATATAAAGAGTGCAATTTTCGAGTGAAAAGACCTGACATCAAAAGGTACGTATTTGAATTGAGATGCATATTTTTTGATACATATATAGTGATTTAAAAACTTGATTCGTATACATGAACATAATAAGTTTTTCTTTTTGGTGTATTAAAATAAGAATTTGATCATTAACTAGAACATAGGTTATAGTTTTTGATACCCAAAAATAAAATGATTACCATTCTGTATAAATTCTGAAAGATTTTTTGTACATATCAAGATAATTATACTGTATTGTGGATAGTTGGATTCTCATCTGTCAGCATCAGGTTTGTAAAATCTACCACTGAAAAATTATTATTATGTATCTGAAAAATTCTAATCGTGAAATATAATAGTAATTTATTTTTAGCTATGTGTTAAAATGCTTCTTGGAGAATTGTGACTAAAAAATGAAGGCATCGTGCAGGAAAAATACGAATGTGTTTAAAATCAGATACTTCAATGGTGTTCATACAGGTTCAATGAGAGAAATGATCTTAAACAAAGTTGAAGTGACACTGTCATTTGTTAGCGATGTGACTGTGCCAAAGTTGATTATCATAAAAGAACGCACACACCAAATAATATAGTCGAGGATGTCAAGGCCGCATTTGGGGTGGATATTACATATCAAAAAGTGTGGCAAGCGAAAGAACGTGCACTAGAGATGTTGAGGGATAAGCCCGCAGAAGGTTATAGACAGATGCCTAGGTACATACACTTGTTAAATACTGTGTATCCAAATTCATATATAAGGATGCACAAGTCATTTACGAACGAGTTCATGTATCTTTTCATTGTGTAAAGGCCACTTATGAGAGAATTCCAGTTCTGCAGATTGGTTGTGGTTGTTAATGATGCTCATCTTAGTGGGGATTACAAAGGGGCATTCGTATCAACAAGCACACTCGATAGGGTAGATATTGATGTTGTTTTATTGTTAAAATATAAGCTATATAACGTTTTTTATAATACATTAGTTGTTGATTGAAAAATATTAGTTTTGAATGTTTTGCGATGAAATCTCATCATAGGTTGCATATTGCCATTAGCATATGGTGTTGTTGACACGGAGAGCGATGCTTCATGGTCGTGGTTCTTCTATCAGTTCAAGAATACTTTTGGTGTAAGGAAAAATATGTGTTTTGTATCAAATAAGAATGAAAGTATCATCAAGAGTGTAAGTAGTATTTTTCCAAATGTCCCTCATTATGCATGCATTTGACATGTTTGAAGAAATGGTTGCACAAATTATAGAAAGAGCACAACCACGTTAAGTGACATGTACTATTCAATGGAAAAATGTTACCGAATAGAAGATTTGATCAAATAATAGTAAAGGTTGAAAAAGTTGACCACAGAGTGAAAGATTATCTACAAAATGTTGGGTATGAGAAGTGGTCACAAGTACAAGTGACTTCTAATATTGTTGAATGTATAAATGGTTGTCTTGTAAATGCAAGACAACTACCTATAATAGATTTCTTGAAAGAGGCGAGAATTCTATTTGGGTCCTAGAAGTCCATAAACATGGAAAAGACGTCTTATACTAAAGATACATTGGGTAGAAAATTTGAGAATATTCTGGTTGAAAATACCATAAAATGTTCAAGGATGAAGGTACATAACGAACTCTAATTTTTTTTTTAGAATTATGTATCGATTTATATATATTATTCAGAATCGGCAGGTCGTTCCTTCTTCTAAGTACATTTATTGGGTTTATGATTTTAGCAAAAGATACATTGTTTGCCTGGAGAGAAAAACATGCAGTTGTGGGAGGTTTCAACTTGATAAGATACTATGTTCATATGTTGTTGCAGTTTTGAAGAGCAAAAATATAACCAACATGCATCCATATTGCTTTGATTATTACAAGTCAGAGGTGTTGACAAATACATATGAAGTTTTAATGGTTTCAATGCCAGATAAAAATGACTGTGTTGTTCCACAAGGTGTTTTAGATGAAATTGTCCTGCCACCAAAGTACAAAAGGATGCCTAGAAGACCATGAAAAGAAAGAAAAAAGAAAGCAGGTGAAAAAACAAGCACAAATTTGTGAACGTTGTGGCCATGAAGGAATTAACAGAAGAACCTGTAATTTCTATCCTAAAGAACAATGATATGTGGATCTATTGCTAACGTTTGTTTGTGAAGGTAAATAATTCAAGCCAGCTTTGTTTGTGAAAGTAAATAATTCAAGCCTTGTTGAACATTTTATTTGAGAAAAGTAATTTTTGTTGTTGATGAATTGTCAATTAGATATTTCATTTTTTGTGTTTGTTAAGGTATCAGGTCAAAAATTAATTTTGAATATTGAAAGATTAGTAAATATATATATAGTGATACTCTATTTATATTAATGATACTTTTTGATGGATTTTTTAAATTCTGAAGGTATCATGTCACATCACGGGAGGGTACCCTTGGAGTAGCCAGCACTCAGAGACTATTGCTAGTCCCCAAGTGAACTAATTGGCCTCTTCGTCACATCATACTCAATAGTGGAAGAAAACACTCAGAGAAAAAACTATGAAGTAAATTAAATAATCAAGTCTTTATATAAAAAGGAATTTTCAATAAACAAAAGTTGAAAAAGAAACAGCACTCAACATCCTCTACTCAATGTCTATGAAGCCTCTATACTCGTCTTGAAGGTGCCAAGACAAGTCCCGGACTACCTCAAAAGAAATAACTATAACTACTCAATATAAAAAGGAAAAAGGCTTCTCCGGATAGCAAGGAGGGCTCACCAAATCAACTGAATGTGAATGGTTCCGCAACGATGCGCCTGTTGATGATCCCTAATACCTGTCTCTGTATCATAAAATGATGCATTCCAAATGGATGTCAGTACATTGAATATATTGACATGTAAAATGGCTGAAAAGGAAAGGACATAATCAAAGATACTCAACTCAAAAGTCCACTTAACTCAACTTAGTAAACCAAGTTTAAAGAATAAAGTCATGTTTTGAAAATAACCTCAATAATATGCAACTTACGCCAAATCATTTAATTTAAATAGTAAAAAAAATGTTCCTAAAAGAAGCTCTAGCATGCAACTCAATCAAAACAGTTATGCAAAATTAGAGAGTTTCTCTAATCGATAATACTCACACCACCATAGTTGGTGATCCACAACGTAAAGAGACGTCGTTGTTCACCCCTCCATTACTTGTCAAGGTAAGGACGCTCAACTCTACCTTTTGGATCTTCAAGTCATGTCCATCTTTTTGGGACAAGAGTCGTTAGAGTTAACTGCACGATTATCCTACACAAGAAACATAGTTATGGGGTGTTCTCCTCTTACCCGACTCGGTGCTCAACACTACTCTCAAAATATTCTCCTTAAAAGCCTCATTTGACTCACCTCAATCGTTTAACTCAATACTCAATTTCGTCAAAACTTATTAAAGCATGTCTCAACTCATCAAGACTCTTCCTTAACTCATTATTTATGCTCAAAACTCATGCTCATGCAAACTCAATAAAATATGTTAAAAAATCATCTTTATTAAACATACCAAACAACCATAAATCTCAATAATGCATAAAATCCAATATAGTCCTCAACTAGGGTTAATGTGAATCAAGACATGAACATGCATCCAATCAAGTACCCAACTCATAAAGATCATCAACACACTTTTATGTACAAGAAACTCAATAGGATAATAGACAATTTAAGAATTTAATTCAAGAATTAGGATAAAACTCTACTCGAACTCGATTACAAGAAATCAACATGTGGGGCGCATGGATGAACTCAATCCAATGCTATGAGTACCCTTACATACCTGGGATGAAGACAGAAAATCAAATTGGCTTCGATCCTCTTGAACCCTAGCCTCCTCTTTTCTCCTTAGCCCTAGTTCTGAAGATGAATTAGCGTAAATGATTGAAAATTCACACTTAAGAATTGATATAGGGTTGAAATGACTTCAAAACGACATGGGTTTAGTCTAGGATCGGTGAAAAAAAGACTAAAATGTCCTTGCTTTTAAAATTGATCGTCAAGTACCATGATAGGGCAAGTTCGCAATGCGGACTTGTCGCGCTTCAGTTTACTTTTTGATAGAAAACTTAAAATGAGTTCAGAAACTGTTTTTCTATAAAATAACACATAAATCGCATTTGTCAAATGCATTTAATGTGTAATTTTACGTAAATTATTTTCTGATCAATTTTCTAATCCCATAGAAAATAATGGAATCAAAATTAAGTGCAAGTCCACGATGTGGACATGTTGCGCACTTTTCTAAAATTGTATTTTTTTTCTCCGAAAAATTATCTTTTAATCTGGTTGCTCTAAAAATCAACCATGATCATTTTCCACATAATTTTTCTAGCTGATCACGATTTCGTGCTCAGATTTGCCTAAAAAGTTTGGGAAGATGCGTTATGTAAGTTTCTCTCCTCTAAGGGTATTTTGATAATTGTACCGGGTGTAACATATCAATAGAAAAATAAGATTGATAGCAGATACTTGTAGGTTTAATGATAAATAACTTGTTTAAATGCGTGCGTAATTTTTTATTATATTTTTAAAATGTATCAATAATGACACAATGTACCAAGTTAATAAGGTATCAAAATATATGTTATGATAATATTTGATACCTTTCATTCCATGGTTTAATAACTGGGAAACTACTTATAGTAAACCTTACATTCATAGATATAAAAAAATGCCAGAAACAAGGAACCATAATCAAATTCAGTTAAAAAAATCCAAGGCAATCCAATTTGCATTTGTGTATTCCTGACTATTGTTTCATGATACTTCATCAAAGTATTCATGATAGTTTTTATGGAAATGTTAAATTTTATAGTAATGATAACTACTGTATCATATTTTGACATGTGTACTTTATTATAAATATTGATACTTAACTTGTATACATGTGTGTGTTGTGAAATTCTTGAAATTGTAAAAAATATCAACAATGGAAGATTGGTATCATGTGGTTTAAGTATCAATGTATTTTGGGACCACAGTTTAAAATCATAACAAAAAGCTTAATTAAACTTTATATTGATAGATCTAAACAAGTTCAATTCAAAAGTACCATATACAAAGTTCGATTAAAAAATAAGGCAATACAGTTTGCCTTTTGTAGTCATAAAATATTGTTCATGGAGTTAAAATAAAAAATTAGCAGATACAAATATTACGAAATGTCCACAAGATTCTCCCTTTCCGACAGAATGAAAACATTCATATGCCTCGGTGGATCATCATTTTCACTAACATAACCTTCACAAGCCTTGTCGCTCTCATATTTTCATAACAATGCAGCATATCTCTTGCGAAGATACTCTGCATCCAATGGATAAGTTGGGACTGGAATTCCATCGCTAATGTATTCAGCATAGGCAACAACCAATACACCACAGTCACTGCAAGGAGTGCAATAAATAATTAATAAGAGACAAAAATAGATTAAACAACAAAGAATCGTAGAAAAACTTACAAGTTGTCGCTTTCCTATTGAGCAATTCCTTGAACAAATTCGAATTTAAAGAAAATTTGTTGAAAAATCATGTCACTAGTTACCTTGTCCTTGTATGCATCAAGTATCGACCAGTCAGTCCTATCCATTTTTTCAAAAAAAATCACTTTCCTATAGATAAGTGGGCAACTTTACATTCATTTTTTGAATCTCTACAGGTGGACTTTTATGCCTAAAACTCACAGTAAAATCATACACGCGTATCAACCTTTCTTTCAGTACAACTACAATCAAGACCTAGTGAAAATCACTGTCGTAATTTATTGGGATATAAACTTCGTCCACTAAGTGCTATGGAGACCCAACAAGTATACAATAGCCCTTTATTATATTTATGACTAACCTCTCATATCTCGATACATCAGACGCACGTGTAATATATTCTTGAGTACTTATATTGTCATCATTATGAGAGTCGTAATACTTTGAGTGGGTCGCACTTATGTAGTTTTTAAATACATAATTTTTTATAGTATATATGTACTGATTGCTAAATTGATTCTTTGATTTCTTTTGAATGTAGTAGAAAATGATATATAGGTGTTATAAAATGAAACAAATACTTTAGAGTTATTCAAATCTATTCAAGTGTAAAGGTATCATTAAAAAATTTGAAAGTGTGTCAGTTGTGAAGTAAGATGCTTGTTAAATGATTACATATGGTACATGAAAACTTTGTAAAAAATAAGAAATATATTAACAATTGAAATTATGACAAATATAAAGACAAAACATTTCACTTGTTGCATAGAATTTCTAGTATCAATTTTTTTCACAAGTTATTGACGACACATCTAAACTGGTGTTTGTAATGGTAACTACTATATCACTTAGTATGGGTTGTTGCATAGTTGATACAAATACAAAAAAAAAATTGATACCTCTTACTATAAGGTAGTCACATGCAAGGGTATTCCCAAAAAAAAATAGACAATTGTTGAAAGGGAGTCACATTATACTCATATGTGTAATATGAGTCTGTTAATTTGTCAATGAGAAAAAATAATACATACTTTATATATTAAAAAGGTTAAAATTGATACATACATATATAAGTTTTGAGTACCATCAAGTTTAGAAGGCATCATCAACATGGTTAAATTGACATATACTTGTAACAGATACAATAACAATGTTAGAATTTTTATCGTCTAGTATAAACTGACCTCGTTAGTCCAACATATGTTTTTCTTGGACACGAGGTAGAACCAATTCTTGTCATAAGGATATGTCACAACAAAGTTCATCTTTGCGATACCAAGCGATGAACATCAAGATCTGTAATGATCCTCATTCGATTTCTTAGAACAATGTGAAAATGCAGTTAAAAATGGTTTGAATTATGTAGAGTTTTGTACCATTTACTTCTTGGCGTGTGTTTTCAATAGGTCTTTTTTAATTTAGTTGCAAAAATTTGAGATTAGGTCCAAAAGAGGCTTATAGCAAATATCATAGCCATCAAAATAGAATTTTTGCCGAAACTTGTAAGATATTTTCTTCTTCCATTTTTCGCTTGAATTAAAATTTGATAAGTAAGGTGACTGGTAAAATTGTGAAGGTATACTATTGTGTTGTGTTGGAGTCTTTGATGAATCATGCAACACAATATCTTTACATGGAAGGGTAGTAGGTAACTGACTGTCTAAAAAAATGGGTCATCGAGAAATTTTTCTTGAGTGGCTATCTTCAATGGTGTTATTATAGGATTACGTAGATTGTTCAGGATTGCCTTGATATCTGCATTAGTTTCTTCAGAAATTAAAATGCTACCAGATGAGTCTCGTATATTAAGATAATTACATGTTAGTCGTTGCTAAAATACAAACTAATAGTAATTAAATTAAAGATCAAGTCAGCTTACCGATGTGCCATTCTTTAATGGGTCAGTTTTCATCTGTCCCTTTTTTTAATGTGTTGAACCAATAACATCTTGAACATCAGACTGAATTTGGGCATCCTTACTCAATTCGACAGATTCCCCAACCTCAAAATTAACGTAGCCAGTGAGATAGAATTAGAAGAATACATAATTTATTACAGAACTTATTTATTCATCACATTATCTGTATGTGAAATTGCTTCATGGAAAGAATCATTTTTTGCTACTAGAGTTATGGTGACAGTCTCAACTTCTGAAAGGTTGTTTATTGTTCCAGTGGCTTGAAAGTAAACGGGTACATAATAGTTTTAATTGATGATACTTATATTTACATGAAAATTTATCATTTAATAGTACAGATATAAACGTATCATGGTGTTAGGTATAAATCTAGCTCGGTAGCTTCACAAGAGATATTTTCTTTCTCACTTTCAAAAACAAGCGTAGCAGAAATATCAACTTTTGTCTTTTCCATGACAACTGACAAAGGTGCATTGTCAACGGTATGGTCCAGTGGATTGTCAGTAGCATGTTGGCATGCTGAAATAAAATTATTGACTATTACGGAGAATGATGGCTCAACAATTTTTTGTATAAACACATAGAGTATACATCAAATGCAACTTGTTGACGTCCTGTCTAATAAAAAAAATTAATTGGGCTATTTCAGATATGTTGGCAGATATATATTATATGAATTTGTACTTCTATATAATAGATACATCTCTTGAATTTAGCCAAATTAAACGTAGAATAACAGTTGACAAAGTTTTCATTTATGTGTATTAGTAATATATATGTCTTTTACATTTGACCTATCTCTATATGGGTTATCTTTTTTGATGCATGTGAACTAACTTGTTTAAATTAATTAATTTTCTGAAGAAATCTACCTCAACAACAATAGTATCATCTTTGGTAACGTCCATGACATTGGGTGAATTTTGATTCTCAAATGTGCGATCAGAGTTGTCAAAGAAGGAATCATGGATCCCTTGCACATATTGATTATATATGTCCGGAATAGATGGTCCATCAACATCCTGCATAGAAATTTAATGAAAACTGAAAATATTTTCACATAATGTCAACAAATATATTTTGATACTATATTACAACGAACGATGTGTCAGATACATAATTATTAAAATTTTGATACCTAAATGGCACAAAGATGATATACATGTAATTTCATGGAGTTGATATGTGAATGTAATGAAGTATCAAACATATATTCATATATCATGATCATGGTACTTAACAACACTTATGTCTGATACCTTTGCAGATGTCATATTGTGTTGTAAAGACTAAAATGTGAAAGAACATGTCTCATAGATTTGCAAGAATAATGATACCTCAGTGGGTTCCTAATAAAAGTTTTCTTCATAGTGAACATCAACATCATTAGATGGATGTGACCCCTGATTTAAATCATGATCTTCCCCCTAATGACTTTTAATATCTCACTAATTTTTTAATTTATCAAAGATGCTAGAGCATTAAACCTCCTATCAACCTTGTAAATAACATAATGTATAAGTATCAAATTAAAAAAGAAAAAAAATAATGAAAAAATATCAAAATGATAGAACATTGATATCTAAGGATACTTACATATTTCTTGATAAATTTCTTTACTTTTTATGTCTTCACCAGATCTGGAGTAAGCATGAAATGATGAAGATTGAGGAGCATCCGTCGGATTGATCTTTGTCGATGAATTTTTCAAACTTTGAGTAAAATGCACAGATTTCTTTGATTTGGAAGACGCATCTAGATGGCTTTGGGAATGTGCAATGCCCGACGTTTTTTTTATGGAGGCGGAGAAAATGTAGACTCAATACGCTTGGACTTTCTCAGCAAATGTACAGGTAGGAGAAATCATCGAAACTAGACAGCTCACGAATTTTCACATTGTTGTGCTGACCAAAAGATGCAGTTTGAATACCAGACGAAGAAGGTTTATTAGTTGGGAGATTAATGGTGGCTGGCAAATCCAATGCTATCAATTCTTCAGCAGTTAGGACTATATTGGAACAACCAACCTGGGGAAAAAATTATGTGATATGTCAAATAAATTGCAAACTATATAAATATGTATAAGAAAATAATATAACATAAAAAATGTTAATGAATAGTTTGACAAAATTGATACCTTGGTGAATATGGTAGGCATGAAAAATTCATATTTTGGCATTATGCCAACTACCTGCCATTTAGAATTCTAGGGATGTTATTTCAAGCGCTAACAACAATGTCAGTTGGGACTTTAGAAGCACACTCGTAGATCCATGTATTCAACACGTATGACATGCCAGACAAACGATAGAGCTTTTTGAAGGTCGTAAATGTCTGCCGAAAGTTTTTAATCAATATGTTAAAAGCAACTTGTCCCATGGATAGTATTGTTACAACCCAAATATGGACGTGATGTCACTTGCTCAATTCCACCAGAACAAGTCAGTCTTACCCAATGAATAACAGAACTAAAGTGTGAAAGTAACTAACTGAGATAAATAACTAAGAATAAAAATTGTCACAAGCTTAAATACCACCCAAATATTTGGTTGTCACATGTACAAGCCACTAGCAATACAGAAAAACCAAAGAAGTACAAGTCTGAACTGTCTTTTTTCTCGAATAGAACAAAGCATAAAGAAACAGGAATAAGAGAGTCAGCTAGATGCCCTCATCAGAAAGTTATAACCTGACTGGGCCATTAGCTAGACGTTGAACATCCCTGGCCAAAGGTCGCTCCTCAACTCAAATGGCAGCAAGACTCCCCATGCTAGAAGTCTTTCTACTCAAGGCGTCGGCCACCATGTTAGCCTTCCCCGGATGATATAAGATGGTCAATTCATAGTCCTTTAGATACTCAATCCACCTACGTTGCCTCAAGTTCAAATCCTTCTGACTAAATATATACTAAAGACTCTTATGATTAGTGAATACCTCACAATGTACACCATACAAGTAATGACGCCACAACTTAAGCACAAAAACCACAGTCGCTAGTTTTAAGTCATGGATAGGATAGTTTTTCTCATGAACCTTCAATTGTCTAGAAGCATAGGTAATCACTTTCCCTTTTTGCATCAACACACCACCTAAGTCAACTCCTGAAGTATCATAATACACCGTAAAGTTCACACCTACCTCAGGTAGTGTCAAAATAGGAGCTGAAGTCAGCAAAGTCTTGAGCTTCTGGGAGCTTGCCTCACACTCATTGGACTAATGAAACACTACATTCTTCTGAGTTAACCTAGTTAATGGGGATGCAATGGAAGAAAAACCTTGAATAAACCATCGATAATACCCAACTAACCCCACAAAACTTTGAATCTCGGTAGCTGAAGTAGGTCGTGTCCAATCTCTAACCGCCTCCACCTTGGTCGGATCTACTCTAATCCCCTCACTGGACACCACATGTCCTAAGAATACCACCGAATCTAGCCAGAACTCATACTTGGAGAATTTTGTATATAATTTTTCTTCTCTTAACCTCTGTAGCACTATCCTCAAATGACAAACATGATCAGCCTCAGTTTTGGAATACACCAAGATGTCATTAATGAATACTATCACAAACGAATCTAAGTATGGATGAAATACCTTGTTCGTCAACTCCATGAACGTTGCAGGGGAATTAGTTAACCCAAAGGACATCACCAAAAATTCATAGTGGCCAAAACGAGTTCAAAAAGCTGTCTTAGGAATATCTGATGCTCTAATCCTCAGCTGATGATAACCAGACCTCAAGTCAATCTTAGAGAACAAAGCCGCTCCCTGAAGCTGATCAAACAAGTCATCAATCCGAAAAAGGGGTACTTATTCTTGACAGTCACCTTGTTCAACTGCCCATAATCAATACACATCCTCATAGATCTATCTTTCTTTTTCACAAACAAGACTGGGGCACCCCAAGGTGACACGCTAGGGCGAATAAACCCTTTGCCCAACAAATCTTGAAGTTGTTCTTTCAATTCTTTCAACTCGGTTGGAGTCATTCTATATGGAGAAATAGAGATGGGCCTAGTGCCCGACTCTAGATCAATAGGAAAGTCAATAACCCTATCAGGAGGAACACCTGGAAGGTCAATAGAAAACACATTGACAAACTCCTGAACTACCCGAATAGACTCCATTAAGGTGGTTCAATACTAACATCTCGAATAAAAGCCAAGTAAGACAAACACCCCCTATCAATCAATTTCTGAGCATGAATGTATGAGATAACTTTGCTAGGGTAAGAACCACCATCACCCTTCCACTCAATCTTTGGTACACCGGGCATGGCTAAAGTCACAGTTTTTACATAACAATCAAGAATAACATGATAAGGAGAAAGTCAATCCATCCCCAAGATAACATCAAAGTCTACCATCACCAGAATAATAATATCTACCTAATTATCATACCCAGCCAGAGAAACAAGACAGGATCGATACACTCGATCCACCATTAAAGGCTCACCTACAGGTGTAGAAACGTGCACGTGCACTGACATCTGATCGCACAATAAATTAAACCCAGATGAAAAGTATGTAAATACATAAGAATAGGTAGATCCGGGATCAAATAGAATAGATATAGGCCGATGACAGACTGGAACAATACCTATAATAACTGCATCTGAAGCCTCAGCCTCGGGTCTCCCAGGAAAAGCATAACACTGAACTCATCTGCCACCCACAGTCTGAGCAGTACCTCAATCTCCAAGTGGAACTAAAACTCCACCGTTTGAAGTCCTACCACCTCTAGTAGTCTGGCCCCTACCCCGACCCCTGGCCGATGGAGCCAAATCCCTAACTGGAGCTGTTGAGTAAGTATGATCAGATCCCGAATGAGTCTGAAAGGGACACTATCGAATCAAATGTCTTGGATCCCCACACCTAAAACAAGACCGCGGTGTAGAAGATTGTTGTCCAACAAATGAACTACTATGGCTACCACAGGTAGAACTGTGAGACCCTCGAGACATTTGTCCACCCTCAGCTGCTGGCATAGATGCATGTATAGGATCTTGACGCCTGAAAGATCCACCACTCCTATGCGAACCCCTACCTCCTGATGAGGTACAAGAAAACTGACCCGTAGAACAAACTGAAAGGAAGCCCCCGCACGAGCTGCTCTGAATACATAAGATCTAATAGAGAAATTCAAGCCCCTCACAAACCAGCGAACTCTCTCCACCTCATCTAGAATCATAGCTGAGGCATGTCGAGATAACTAACAAAAATGAGCCTCATACTCAGTAACAGTTGTCGCGCCCCATTTTTTTCTCGCGGAAAAGGGAACCTAGACGACGTCGTGGCGAAAGACTCTTTTGGGATTTTGAAGATTTTGAAGAGTCGCCACCTAATAAATTAAGGTGCATTAGGACACCATTCTAGGCCTACAACTAGTCCTAAGGGTTAAACTTAACCAGAGTCTAGGTAAGGGTTCAAGTTACCTCAAGGGGAAGGTGTTAGGCATCCCTCGAGGTCAGCAAATGCGGGTCCCGACCGTGTCTATCCTATGTGGGGCTCTCAAATAAAGGTCTCTTTAAAATTTTAACCTAAAAATATTCTAAGTGATAAAGAAGGTTAAGAGCAAATTTTATTTAAAAAAAGTGAATTGTTGAAAAAAAAATTCCTAAGAAAGTTTGCCTAAGTAAAAAGGAATTTAAAGCAGTAATTAAAAGAGAAAGTTTTAACTACCCCAAACAATTTAAAAGTAAAGAAAGAAGAGAAAAAGGAATTTAGACTAAGCGAGATTACCACTCGGATCAGATACTCGGCTTTATTTTTCGGAAGACAAATCAAGTTTGTCATACTTAGCTCACATGGCTTGTTTAAGCCGAAGGACGAAAACCAAAGTTTCGTTCCCATTTTTAAGCTCGAGTTTGGTTCATCATATCCGAGGGTCCTATCTACCCCTACCCCTCCTAAATTTGATTATTTTATTTAACTTAAAGGTGTACTAAAAGAGAATGAAAAATCTAACGATTCCTAGA